>JAUMHE010000056.1:5466927-5480238 GCA_032359235.1 Enteromius mattozi
AGGCTCAGTACTAGGGCCGTTACTTTTTACGCTTTATGTGTTACCCTTGGGAGATATTATCAGGAGACATGGTGTTAACTTTCACTGTTATGCTGATGATACTCAGCTCTATATCCAGGTGAAACACACCAAACTGAGAAACTAATGGAATGCATAGCTGATATTAAAAATTGGATGACAAGTAACTTACTGTTAAATTCTGACAAAACATTCTCGGACCTAAAAACCCCTTATGTAATAATCTAGAACACTGTCTAAGACTTGATGGCTGCTCTGTCAATTCTTCTTCATCAGTTAGGAACGTAGGTGTGCTGTTTGATAGCAATCTTTCATTTGAAAGCCATGTTTCTAGCATCTGTAAAACTGCGTATTTCCATCTCAAGAACATATCTAAATTGCGACCTATGCTCTCAACCTCAAATGCAGAAATGTTAATTCATGTGTTACTTATAAAGCCCTGAATGGCTTAGCTCCTCAGTACTTAAGTGATCTCTTATCACATTATAGTCCTCCACGTCCGCTGCGTTCTCAAAACTCTGCCCATTTGATAATACCTTGAATATCAAAATCTCTTGCGGGTGGCAGATCTTTTTTCCTATTTAGCACCCAAACTATATTCTCCTATTTGATAATGTTCAGTGCTTTGCTACAATCTGTATTGTTAAAAGCGCTATATAAATAAAAGTGATTGATAATGCTAAATTTACCCACATCTGTTCTAATGAAGAAGGGTAAATAAACATTAAATTTAGGCCCCTCAAATGTTATTTTGTTTTAACTGTAAATCTACACTTTCTCATGCTTTATTTTTCCTTTTTTCATTCCTGCAAATTTTTGTTGAAAATGGTTAGACACATATGCTATGGTAAGAGATAATGGATTATGACAGTAAGAACAACGTGAACATGGAACAGACTAATTAATAGCAGCCTTATTAGTGAGGGAAACTCATTATGCCATTCATTACAGAAGAATTAGAGCAGTTGTTAAGTATCTTGTAGTAATATTGCCATCTTGCCTGAATTTATTAAGCATCACTACCATACAAGATACACTATATGTGGACAAAACCAAGGCCATTCACCCCAAAACAAACATACTAGCAATATTCACTCACCAACATGTCATTTCAAACCTGTGTTTCTTTCTTCTATGGAACTAAAATGGTTCCTACAATGGAAGTCAGTGGAATCCAATATTACTTCAATGAGTAAATAATAAATTAATTTTAATTTTAACTTGAACTATCTCTATAGTACAGAGCTTGTCATGTTTTTGCTGTTATAATTGCTTTCACTCTTCTGACTCATATATGTTGTTCTAGTTTGCGTTGAAGGTGTTGGAGATCTGGGTTTTTATGCAGGCCATTCAAGTTCTTCTAAACAACCTCAGTAAACCATTTCTTTGTGGAATTTGCTTTGTGCACTGGTGCATTATGCACAAATGAGCTTTGGTACATCCCATTGTTCTTTAAAGTTGCATTCAGTATTCTGGGTTAATTAAAAAGTTGTACACAAAATGACTTAAATGGCATTTTTGAGAAATGTAATTGAAGTTATTGATATTCACACAAGATGAAGCCTAGAAATATCAGTATTTGACAGAACGCTGTTTTTTTCTACAATACATTAAAGGGGTTGCCCCATCAGGGACACTGGCATGATTGAGACCACATGACCAGCCATGTCATAATATTACTATGAATGGGATAAAGTGAACTAAAACTGAATAGTGGTAAAATTGGTAAAATTATCACCATTAGAAGCTCCAGTGCCAAGAAAAACTGTCAGTGTCCTGTCCTACAAATTACCAAATAAAAAACAAGACAGCTGGTTTGAAGTATGTGTTTTTAAACGTGATTTAAGCAAGTGCTTGGTTTGCCCATTAAAGTAGATAAGACTTGGTCCTTGATGCCCAAAATAGCTGCCCAGAGGTGCTGCAAATATTGCTGCCAAGTGAACTGCTCTTGAATGGGACAACTGAACCCTAAAATTACATATACTTATATGCATACATACATACATACAATTCTGAAAAGACAAAAATATGAAAAATGGAGTAGCAGTTAATAACCATAATTCATGCATCCACGCCAGTAGGTGTCTGTATAAGCATTAACATCACTTAGAACTAATGAAAAATCAACAAAAACCTAAGTAACAGTTAGTATAGGGACCAGTTCTCACAATTAAAGGGTCAGTTCACCCCAAAATGAAAATTCTTGAGTAAATTATGTTACTGTTGTTTTCTTTGCACAAAAAAAGTATTCTCGTAGCATCACAAAACTGAAGTTGGGCCACTGATGTCACATGGACTACTTTACCAATGTATTTACCTCGTTTCTGGAGCAGGGAACATTTCAGTTGTTTTGCTGTCTATGGAGGGTCAGATAGCTCTCGGATTTCATCAAAAATATCTTAATTTGTGTTCCCGAAGATGAAAGAAAGTCTTATGGGTTTGGACATGAGGGTAAGTAATTAATGACAAAATTATTTTTGGGGTGAACTACCCTTTTGCTTATTATCATGCCTATTATTAACATATTGGCTGTTTATTAGTACTTATAAAGCACATATTTGGCATGGTCATATTCTACATCCCTAATCATACCCAATACCTAAACTTAACTACTACAGCCAATTAGAGTTTATTGAGGCAACAGACATAGTTAATGGTTAGTTAATAGTGAGAATTGGACCTTAAAATAAAGTTTGACTACACTAACGAGTGCACCTTAAAAAGGAGATTGTATAGCAGCATATAAACATCAAGGATATTCAATGCATGTTAGCTGTGTGTTTAGCTGAAACAGTCAAACTTGTTAGGGGTGTCTGCATAACTTTGGTTATAATGTGTCTTGAAATTTAAAAAAATTGTGTGAGCGAGAGATGATAGTTTGAGCTTTCGTAGCATAAGCCTGCTCCTCTCCATAACCCCCCACAGACTGTTTATAACAACCACCATAGAGGGAGACAACAGCACCAGAACGTCAGAGAAGCAGACAGAGATGGAGAGAGCAGAGAGAAGTAAAAAAACAGGAATCATCAAAGACTTATCCAAAACAACTTGGAATACAAGAATCTCTGGGACAAGAGGTTGTGGGGGAATTAGCAGAAGAGAAAACGGGAAAGATGCCGTCTCTGTCTCCCCCGTCCTCTGTGTACGGGTGTGTGCGAGCGCATGGTGGGCGTATAGAGGGGGTGGCGGCACTGCCTCCGGGGGCACATGGTTGTTTACTTCACCAGGAGATTTACCCTTCTCACTCTTCAAACAGCTAACTCTTCCTGTTAGCAGAACTTGTGTAATTATTGAGAGAACGATCACGGTGCTCGGTTTTGATCTCACTCTATAGGGCTTTCAATAAACTCAGAAACGAACAGTTGAAAGTGAGCACAACCGTAACGTACGCAGACCCAGACGTGTGCTTTGCTTTGAAAACCTCTAATCTCAATGAGAGGGAATCCTTTGCGCTAGTGTTTGGTCAGTAGAGCGGCGGGAAGACCCATTGTACAAATTTCATACTGTTTCACAGAGGAGACGTATTTGTCAAACAGCTCTGATAGAAAATGATTCAACACATTGTATTTCAGGCAAGCAGTAAAGGGCAAGAGAAAAACGTTATTGTGGATTAGCATGACAGCAACCGCTCACTTTGCTGTAGGTAGCAGTCACATAAAAATGTCAGAAATATGAACAGCCAGTAAACAATTGGGGAGAAAAATTGTCTCCCACCGTCTGCTGACACAGTAGAAAAGGTGTTTGATAGAGCAGCTGCGCTGGCTAATTTCCCTCAGCCTCGTTCTTTCTTATCATGTCAGTGTGGCCTCTCAGCTAATAGCATGTTTTAATTAGCCCTTAGTCACCATGCTTCCACTGTCAGAGATATGAGCAGAGGCAATCCCTGTGGACATTACTCATATTACAGCACTGCCACACACACACACACACACCACTGACGTAAGAAAACATACCTTTCTCATTCTCCCTCCCTCAGTTTGGAAACAAGTTACAAATCCATCCATTCATGAAGAGAGTATGCTGTTGTATTAGGCTTATCGTGCCATGGCTACAGTAAAGATATTCATTGATATTGATATTCAAAACCATTTTCAATACTATTTTCAGTAGCATAGTAATAAATATAAAAATAATAGTAATTAAATATATTAAAATTTGGGTTGCACTTTATTTTAAAGTGTCTTTGTTAAGTACCGTTTAATATTTATTAACTGCATGTAATTACTATAGGGTAATTGTTCTTATTAGGGTTTGTCTTACTTGCATGTAATTATGCATAATTAATTTGTTATTACATTAGTAATTACATGTAACGTGTCACAACAACACCTTACAATAAAGTGTTACCAAAATTTGTTACTACTGTAATACAACTGCACTGCTCTAACAGAAAATAAATAAATAATACTATTTCATAATAGTAGTACAGTTACCACACTTATGGCTTAATTTCTCAATTTGCTACTTTAAACCTCAAGCTATTATTTATAGGTATGAACTTCAAAGACTTGTAGAAGTAAGCTAAAATAGCATGGTTGGTTCAGTGTCTTTATCTCAAATCTGTGGTTAGGTTTAGTGTAGAGTTTGATGGTATGATATTTTTAACTGCAATAGAGAATTAACCTTTTAACCGCCAATGTAAAACAACCATTAAAATATAATAAAATGGTGCCACATTCACATTCACTTCTGAGAAAATGTAATGCTCTTTTAGCACCACCCAGTTTTATTCAAGAGTAGTAAGTTCATAAGCACAATAACCTCAAACTTTTATTTACACTGAGAATTCAGGGAGACATTTAAGTGTCTGTGATGACAGGCTTACAAATGCTTGTCGTTACAACATTACATCTGGTGAAATGCATGAAAGCATGTAATCCTGTAATCATCTATCCATAAAAAAATATGCGAACCTTGAAAAAGCATAACAAATGCGCATTAAACTCTGTGCTGTGCTGTGAATTGAGTCGCTTTGAGAAACTGAAAACACTGGATCGAGCTGTGCGTGTGCGAAATAGTGACGCATTTCACTCTGAAACATGCTATAGACTATATCCTACTGAGGTGTTTTATTTATTGAAAAATCAGTAGTTCTGACAACACTACAGACTTTCCTGTTACCTACATTTCATGCAGCAGAAACATGTAATCATCTCAGAACACAAACCACCCAAATTGCACCATTATTCCAGTTTCATGTTTGTCCACAAAACTAGCATATCCGGGGCAGCTGACCGCTCCTGTCAAGTCTGTATGCCCAGATTCATCTGAAAATCGTCCTAAATCTTTCATTTCATGGTTCAAACAAAGCAAACAAAGTAAAGAATTAAGGACTGAATGGATGGGCATAACCGAAAAAGGGGCGGTGGGGTGCGTGCAGGGGGGTGGAGTTCATTGATGTAGCTCGTCTTTGTTCTGATGTGTCCAGAAACCAGATAAGATGACTAACCTGTTTATCGCTCTGATTGAAATTACACAAGCAGACACCATCCCCCCTACCGAGCCCTAAATGAACAGGTCTAAAGGACAGGAGAGCGGTTAAACGGTACTGAGGGGGAGCCCATTATCTGTGAATGGGGGTGATTAATGTGCGAAAATGAGACTTGGCGGGATGCAACGAGAGGCCAGGGCTGCCTCTGACCCTCATTCACACCCAGGCATTCACCCAAGTGCTCCGCAGGAGAGGAGGATTGCAACAAACACACAGACACACACACATACACAATGGTGTCTTTTCTACATCTGATCTCAGTCCTGTGTGAGTTGAGTGTATATGTGTGTATATAGTTTGTGTGGTTGTGTTTATGAGAAGAGAAGAGAAGAGACTTCAATATTTCATTAAAATACTAACTTGTCTCATGTTTCCCCTAAAATAATATAGACACAAAATGAAACACCTGTTAGCAGTAAAATAAATAAAAACTATAAAATGAATAGCACAGCTCAGACCATTTGTTCTTTAACTTTATAAGAAATGTTTCAGTTCATTTTGAGATCTCAGACTTTTGATACTTTTATAGACATGTTTGAGATTTCTGTTACGAATAAAGCCTGTGTAATGCATTATAATTATTCAACATGTGTGTGGTAATACATTTTGTTGTTAAAAATTATAACCAAATTTAGTTTTTAATGCATTAACTATGGTTACAATTATTTATGAGATTGTGCAATGCATTATAAGGTGCATTACAAGGCATAATTAATGCATTAAAAATGCATAAAAAAAAAAAGATACATAAAGGCTTTAAGTAAAGTGTTACCGAGATTTCTTCTGAAATTTGTAAGATTGCTTGAAAAGCTGGAATACATATAAAATCTAATGGTTCTTATATTATTATATATTATTAACATATATCTTCATAATCCATGAAGAACCTTTAAAATCTATGGAAACTTTCCAATGCAAAAATGGTTCTTTCCAATGGAAAAATTATTTTTAGATTATTAAAATGCTCTTCGCTTTAAGTAAAAAATTATTCTTTGATTAACTGAAAAATGATCCCTGGTATTATTCTTTGGGGAACCCAACATTGTTCTTTAATGACATCAACCTCTTTTTGGCACCTTTGGAAAAGGTTAAGTTCATATTAGGATTTCAAACTTATTAATTTTATCAGTATATTGGGATATCTAAACAAACTTGAGGCATTGTTTAGATTTCTAAAACTTTCGAGGAAACCTGTGAAATTTTCTTTCCTAAGAGAAGAGAAGAGAAGAGAAGAGAAGAGAAGATGATTAAATGGAAGATCTGTTTAATCAGTATGGCTCACTAACTAGCTCTGCTCTGCTCCAACACACACAAAATAGCATAACGCCACCTATTGGCTGTTCTCCAAACAACTATTTGAGCAACTAATCTAGAGGGATACTCTATCTACAAACAAAAACACCTGCTTGGTGAACAGCTGTGCATCTTTAAAAAATCAAATCACAACATTTAGCCTAAAAGCAGTTCTTATCATCTACGAGCTGTTAACCACACATTAGTTAGCATGTTAACGTGAACTGTATGGCGTAGCATTTGTGGTACATTCGGTGCATGTGGGTTAAGGGCAGTGGCGGGCTGCTCTGTAACTGGCTGTATAAATAGCAAGGAAGAGGTTAATCGGTGGCAGAGAGGAGAAGGAGGAAGCACTCGCAAGGTCAAAGGTCAAATGATGAGCCAACACAAAGCCATTACAAAGACGGCACTCAGCTTGGTTCTGTTTGTGTAGGCAGTGCCAGGGTCAAACACACATAGAGAGAGTGAGTCACTGACACGAACGTACACAAACGCGCACACAAGAATGCATGTCCTCTTCTTTCTTGAGTTATGAAGTGATGACCAATTGTTTTCGGATGTGGGCTGACCAAGAGCTGTTATGAAAACAGTATCAGTGTGCATGAATTTGCATAATAGCAGGTTCATGAGCCCTTGGTTTCTGCGGTAACTGAATATTGATTGACAGCGAGCCTGAAAGAGGAGCAAGTGTGGAGGAGGAAGCCCTTGACATACTCAGCAACAACCTCCTTCGAGCTGTGTGCAAATTTTCACACAGGAGCAGCAAGACCGACCCTCAAGTCCTGTTGGTTTTGACCACATATGGACGTTGTTTGACACGCAGAAAAACACAGCTATCCGATCCAAAGTAATTATCGTTTCGCTGGGAATTGAACATGCTCATGCCTCTAAGCTACGTGCTACTTTTGGGCGATGTTTAATACGGCTTCAAAAGCGATCGTGTACTTTAAAAGAGTCAAAGTTACAGTGCAGCAATAAGTTCTCCCACTCTCAACGTGACCTCTGATTGTTGACTCTGGAGAGATGAATGACTAATCGCTAAATAATCAACAGCGTTGTCAGATTGGTTTCCTACTGAGTCTGTGGCAACATGTCAGACACAACAGGCTAGCTGGAGTTCTTGGCACCGCTTCCAAAGGGCCATTTCCCCCATATCCAGAGGGCTTTGAAACAGCAAAACCATGAGTCTTTGGACTCCAGCCCACGTCTGTGCAGGCTAATCCGCTAAATAAGGGACCCCATGCCAGGGACGAGGGACCGAACATGGAGCCGCATGACACTGTGACACAATGCGCACACACAGCACACGCAGCCAGAGACAGAAAGAGAAATAATGGCCGCTTACAAGGAATTAGAAAGCAATGTAGCAAAGGGATATTGGGATATGTTAGTGCAGAGGCAGGATACTTAGTGGTAATTAAAAGGGCATATAAAAAAAAACTCTTACAAATTCTCAAAAACACGAAGCTGATTATTCGATTTAGCAGGGGCGTGCTATTCATATTGCTAGAACCTTCATATAGGTCTTCTAAATGGACACAGGAAGAGAATTACAAACAAACTCTTACGTATAAGAAGAAATTTCATAAATCATGAATGAAGATTGATGATTCACTGTTTATATTCAATATACAGCTACATGCAATGAGATGTCATGGTGGGTAGGGCTACCCTTAGAGTGCAACTTAAAAGCCTTTAAAGATTGACCTACTGTGAGCTACAACTTTTGACATTATTTCATTTTTCATTCTTTATTAATAATTGTGTTCAAAAGCAGGGATTTGATAAAAAAAAGTACTTTACACATGATTCTGCAAAGAAATCTCCACCAATCAGAAAATACTGGCAAACAAATCACACCAAAGGAACTCTTTATTGCCCGCTCGCTCCTATGAATCACTGCAAATGACATGACTGACTCGCAAAATAGCATAGATATGTCTTTATAATACTAATCCTCTCCCGTCACCTCATATATTAATGAAATATCCACTGGATGTGCACTTCTGAATTTCACCAGAAAGTTTGATCCAATGGGCACAACAATAAAGAAACAGAATCCGAGCTATTAAAAAAAAAATTGTGTTGATTGTGATTACTGTGGTTGATTAGAATAACATCAGGGTGCTTTTTTCACTTTCTTGTGATGTGTCTAACCAAGCACAAAGCTACCTGTCTGTCCAACATAAAACTGCTGCAAATTAACACATAATAATAGCAAATAAGAAGATATTTGTCGATTCATGTACAGCTATGAGGAATTTGAGATCATGGACCAATGAAAATCAGAAACCAAGGCCTCAGAATATGGCTGTCAATCCTGTATTTGAGTCCTTAATACAGCTATGTTCACGCACAGTTTGGTTATTTACGGGTGTGACAACCGCATTCTATAACCGAACTCGCACCTGTACATTTTCAGGATTCATGACCGCATTCTCGAAACACGCTGTGTGAATGGAACAGGACTGGACAACTAGTTGTCTGTCACGTCATATAGTGCGACAAAGAGCCGCTCTGCTGCACAAACAGGCATGTACCATGCACTACATGTTTTTATGTGTGTATTCGGTAACTTGCAGTAAAGGAGAAATAAGCTGCATGTCATCTTGAAGTTTTATCCCGTCAGTTTTGCGTTCTGTGCACGCCGAGCAATTCTAATGCTCCATTCTCCACACAAATTTAAAAGCTGCTGTCGGTTAATGAAGGTTTGAAGAAAGAATTTGCGGCTAAATACTCGTGAATCTTAGTTATACGGACGTCACCATCTTTCATATTACTTCAGTCACTGTTGCTATGGTTACTGGTAAGGAATACGGATTGACTCCCATTGCACGTTCATACAGACAGAATTTTAAACACAACTGTAAGCTGCTGTGTGAGCGAAATATTTTGAGACTCACACTGGTAATAAGATACAGTTTTCAATCCCAAATACAGGACTGACAACCGCATTCTGCTGCTGTGTGAATGTAGCCCAGGTGATCAATTAAATTTCCTGTCGCTGTGAATGTTCTGTGGTGGCAGCTGGTTAGGACAAAAACTTACAATCCAGGTTCATTGGAAATACTTGGCTCACTTCAAAATCTAAAAACCATTGCTCCAGGGACATTTCGCTGCACTTTTCAGATGACACATTTGAGGCACTATAAGCTATATGTATTTTTTTAGAGCCACTGAAAGGTTAAAGCTAAATTGCATTCAAATGTAACCTAATGCAAATGCAAACGAGATAAAATACATTTGTTTAACCAACCATGCCACTTCAGTGAGCATTTGAGCTCTGTTTTAGAGTGTTGTGACTCATCATGTTCCAGAAAACTGCAAGTGCAATGCTTTACCAGGTGAGCTACTGAGCAAGTTTACAACTTAAGAAAAGCCATATATGAAGCCAATGATGTTATGCGAATGTAAAAATGTACTAGTTCACAAATCATGCCCTTTTTGTGTTTTCAAGTCACTGCTTTGAGGTCAAGGAATACATGATCACCTGCAATGTCTTGTATTATGTGTGAAAAAGAATAAACGTTGTTGGTACTTTATAGCCTCTACTGTTCGCTTCAGCTGAAAACTGCCATGAAATGTATGTATAGGCACATTTTTGTAGAAGTGTAGCCAGTCACATATTTCAAATGAGCCTGAGTTGAAAAACATAGGAACTATTTTATTACAGGACACAGTGTTAGCATTTGAGCTAATGTGTGTTACCAGTTTTAAATGAATGAAAAAAAAATCACACTGGCACAAATAAAAACATTTCTCGCTGTCATTACACACACAGAAGGAAAAACACACTTTCAACAAAGCCTCCATGGCAGAGCTGTGGTAGTGTGTGTGGCTCTAATTGTGTGTGTAATTGCAGAGCACGAACCCATCACAGAGACACATAGAGAGTGACACTCCGTTTTAAGAGCCAGCTAAGTGCCTCATCTGCTAAAAACGTTTTAATGTGTGTGTTTTGTGTTTATGTGCGAGTGCATATGTGTGTGTGTGTGTGTGTGTACGAGTATCAATGATGCACCTGTGTTTTTCCCATGCTGCCACTGGCATTTTTCCATATAGACCACCATGGCTATGTTTCAAAAATCTCAGATCTTCTCAATTGTCACATATGGTTTTCCTGGAGAACAACAGCTAAGACCAGGAAGTGTGTTCTGAATGTCAGTGTGCTGTCTGAAACGATGCAGTCTGAATTTCAGATCCCAGCCGCTCTCGTTGTGTGTGGTTCCTCACCTCCTCCATTGCCTGTGGTATCTTTTCTTGGATAGCCATTCACAGTTGCTTAGCATGGTGAAGCTGAATAAATGTATCAGAGACAGGGCAATTAGGAGCTCAATTCAAGCTCCATTAACTTTATCTGGAGCCTTAGCCTTCACTGGCTGCTCGTTATGTTTTACTGGAGAGACACCATCGGGTCATTCTCCGCCGTTATACTTACATCTCAAATCGGAGAGAAATTGCAAGGCTTCTTACAGCTCTATTACTTTCATAATGACACAGTACAATTACTGTAATATTGGTATGACAGCGAAGACCTGCTAAGAGCTGCATGTTGTAGTGTGTTTTGGGTGTATCTAAGGTAATATCGGACAACAATGCATTTGAAACTGGTTTTCTACTGGTTGTAGAGATGTTATTTAGGAGACCAGAGAGGGAGACAGGTGGGTAGGACTTGACTGTCCATCTTTGAGCAACCATCAAACGGCTCTCACAGATCAGGGGACAACACCCCACTGGAGTGAAATTGGAGCAGCCCACTCATATGATCAGTCCAAGAGTGTTTAGCAGGTAACTGCCCACTTATTGCGCAAGGATAGAGGGGAAAGTAAAACAGAGTGTCAGCAACTCTTGAAAGTCCTTGAAAGTTGGTGAAGCACTCTGGGTGGGAGACAGCTAGACAATGACCGCTCTCATACTGGGCATGAAGCTCTGTCTAGGTCAAGACTTTTGTGGAGGGCAAAATAACAACATTTGTTTGTTTATGTGTGTGTGTGTGTGTGTGTGTGTGTGTGCTGTTATACACAACAGGGTGTCAAAATTGTTTCACACAACAACTCTTGACAATCTCAGAATGCATCACTAATACCTTCGCTTTAAGTGGACCGTTAATGGAAACTGACAAATGCTCGCCAAATAACCCATTTGTTTTTACTACATAAGTAGGACAGGTTAAGGGAAGTTTCTACTGGTAAGAAAAATTATTTAGAAAAGTGATTCCCACTATTAACTTGTTTATCAGCATGCCAATTATTAACATATTGACTGTTTATTAGTACTTATAATGCACGAGCATATTCTACATCCATAATCCTACCAAATACCTAAACTTAACAATTACATTAATAACAAATAAGCAGAAGTTTAGTTCACTGACGATAACAATGTTTCTTGAGCACTATACCTAAACCTTATGAACTATTAATAAGAGTAAATTAGGAGTTTATTGAAGCAAAAGTCATAGTTAATGGTTTGTTAAGAGTGAGAAATGAACCTTAAAAAAAAGTGTAACTAGGAAAATAACCAACAAAATATTAGATGACATTCTGCTTTGCCTTGAATGAGAGTCTGCAGAGCCATTCTGTTATAATTGACAGTCCTAATAAATAAATATTTAATATGCAAATATTTAAAATAAGTTAATATTTAGTTAATATTAGTTTTATATATAACAGTCTATTTTAAGGTCCAATTCTCACTATTATCACACATTAACTACGACTTTTGCTGCAATATACTACTAATTTGCTAATTTATTAAAATTTGATCAAATTAAAATTATATAACAACTGCGTTTACAATCATTTATGAAAGCAATCTAACACACTCTCATGGCAACTAGTTTGATGTTTTGGCAAAAAGGTGGCTAGTTCATATAAGAATCTGTGAATGGTTAGCTTCATGCTTATGTACTTTTTATTATAATAACACCCATTTCCGTCCAGATCACATCGTACAAATCATATGAAATCGTAAAATCATAAAATAGCTACATTTTGTTACAAGATGGGGTTGGAGCAATCAACTGATAGATAAGGTATATTATATTGTGTATATAATGGATGCTGTTTCTTTCACAATAAGCATATGATAGTTTGTAAAGCTAAAGGGGGGGGTACTGTTCTGTGATCAGCATTTTGAGGTGACATTCGTTAAATGTCAGCCCCAACTCTATTCAAGCTTCACATCTTAGGCTGCCCTCAGGGTTGCCTGCTGAAAAATGGCATCTGAGGAGAGTGGGACACAGAGAAAGAGAGGACAGAAGAGCATTATGCACGTTTTATGTGTGCTGATAATAGGAAGTTAAAGAGGAAGACTGAGAGTGACAGACAGCGAGAGAGTTTTACAAAAGCGAGGAGAGATAACTCTGCTGATCCACTGCAGCCACGGAGCTTGAGGGGGCAGGCGGTTGCTATGGAAATGCCACTGGCTTTGCCCAAGGGCGATAAGTCTGTATGAATCAGAGGAAGGTTAAGAAGGAAAATAGAGGGGGGGGGGGGGGTATTCAAAGA
>JAUMHE010000056.1:5484878-5508480 GCA_032359235.1 Enteromius mattozi
CTGGGGCAGAAAGGAGCTTGAAAACCCTTGTACTGTTTTTGTGTGGAAAGCGCTGTGTAACATTTCTTCATAAATGTTTGTATCCCACAGAAAAATAGAGTTAAACCCACATGGTCACAATTTATTTTAAGGTTGAATTCTCACAATTAACTATTATGCCTCAATAAACTCCTAATTTGCTGCTTATTAATAGCTAGGTAGTTGTTAAGTTTAGGTGTGGGGTAGGAACAGGGACCTAAAACATGGTCATGCAGAAGGCATTATTATGTGCTTTATAAGTACTAATAAACAGCCAATATACTAGCAATATGCTTTCCAATTAATAGTGAGTACTGGTCCTTAAAAGTGTTTTCCAAATAATTTTTGCAAATGAACAATTCCTTTAATATTTCAGATATTTTGCTCTATTGTCTGAGGCCTGGTAAAAGGTCAAGATTACTATTTATCTCCAAGTAAACACACCATTATATAGTCCGCTGTCCCCGTTTTAAGTTTGATTATCTCATCTGATTACCAGCGTGATACCTGAAACCCTTAATATCTAAAATATGCCCTCCAACTGAACGGAAACTAGGGCACAAAATAAATCGGCGACCAAGATGAAGAAAAGCGCCAACCCTTGCGACCACATCTCAACATAGACTCCCTTGAGGTTTCACCAATTAAGATAGCTCCCTGAGCAGGGGAGAGGTCTCCTGACATGCTGTCATGTAGATGGAGAGACTGAGTCATTATGGAGAGACGGTGTTCCTGGCTACAGACAGTGAGGATAGTGGCTTTAATTGGCAGAGCGTTTGTTTGGGAGTCCTGTCTGCTCGGCTTTCTTAAGGTTAGGACTGCTGGGATTTGCTCTTTATGCAAATGCCTCCCCAAATACGCAGTTGCAGCTGAGACTTGAGAACTATGTCGACTCTTCCATGACTCTGACATACTAGCACTGTTTCCTCAAATCAGTCTGAGCCAATTCAAGACGCTTAAAATCTCAACACAATGGGATGTTGTCTTGTGGAGCAATGACAGATGAGGGTTGATGCTTTGGAATAACCACGAAGCTGGTAAACGCGTTGCATTTAAAAGACAGACCGATGACATGTATGAATTGACCTGTGTTTCGCCTTCGAGGGTATATTAAAGCAGAGGTGGCCTTGATCGTTTGACCATTTTTCTCTTTTTTGTCCTCTTTTTCAAAGGCTCGACGTTCTGAACTCAAATAAAGACACAAATATATTGGATCCGCCATCTCCGCAGGATCCCCGGATCAGCGCTATCTGAATTCAACGTCAACATTTGCTTTAGGTCCATATGAAAGACAGAGAGAGGAAATAAAGAGGGGAAATACTGTATTTCCTTTCATTTCAGCACTAGCATGTGCTCTCTAAGCAGCCATAGACTACCTCAGAGAAATATTTGCTTTAGAATTACCCACAAAAAGAAACGGCTGAGCCCTTTGAACAGACTGGTGCAAAATCTCTCTGATCAAACAAGGAAAGCGCCAACATGTCAGCAGATGCAACACAGGAAACACTGAGAATGGCGAACGCTAGTTCTGCTTACAAGCACAGTTTGGATCAATGGATTTTGATACTGTGGTTTCCTTATACCTGATGGTCGGTCCCCTACTCTCGTAGCCTCAGGGTTTGAGCGATATTCACAGAGAAATCCTGGGGGAAGTTGCACAATGCAGGTACAAGAAAATAGGATGATACCGCAGATGAATAACGTCTGACATGCATGTCTCATGCGCACACACCGGGGTGATGCAAGGAACGTTATTTGAATAAACATTTCCAATGAGGACATTGTGTTTTTGTTCGTCAAATCGTAGACATTGGCTTAAGGCTAGTGAGATTGGTAAAGGATGTTGAGAAAACTGACATGCATTGGTCAAAGGTTCACTAGTTCCTCCTATCAACTCAAAACAGACCAGCACCTCAGGCAGAAAGGACATTTTGCTTCATTGCAGGCTAAAAAAAAAAGAAAGAAGAAAAAACAACAACGAAGAAGTGTACAAAGGCAACATCTGGTTTCATATTCAAAGGCTGTAAAGGAAATGGTGGGACTTCTGTTTTGATTTATGGAATTATTTGAGAGCTCTCTCTCTCTCTTTCTACCACTCATCCTGTCCACATTCACATTGTCACTAATATGAGAACAAACCTCGTCACAGCGACAGAATCAGGCTTGTCTCACATGATTGATGTTGGGATATGTATGGTAAGGAAGACACATAAAAAGAAGACAAACAGAACAACATCACTGATATTCTATTTTTGCCAGCCGTTTTTTCTCTTTGAACCATGCAGTCTCCTTGAAAAAAAAAAAATAACGCCTGCTAAATGGTCCTAGCATTGCTAAACAAATGTTTGCCAAAAATCAGACTGGCTTGTGACTATAATATAATATATTGCCTTTTTTTAATTGCCATGGCTAGTCACCTTTGTAAATACTTTCACTCATGTCCACCTTATTTTTTAACACAGAAGAAGTGAGCTGTTTGCTGTAAGTGTGCGGGACTATACACTATATGTAAATAATTAGAAAAATATATGAAGTAAATGGTAAAAGTATCTGTGCCAAAACCAGTGTGTTTATGATTTTGATGTAGTGTAAATAATAAGATAACAAATACCCAAATACCAGTTTGCAATATCAAGCAGCATGATGAATTGGAAGTGGCATGATAAACCCTTGCTCATTCAAAATGCCTGTCCTAGAACTTATGTTAAAAATAAGATGAAGAGCACTTTACAGAAACTTTAGGCCCTGGTTTCATAAGCCTAGTCCCAGACTGAAATGCATGTATGGGTTATTTTAACTGAAAGAAACTTGCACTGATGATCTCAAAATATGTCAGTTTCATTATTTTGTTTCAAGATGCACATCATTAGTGTTTTTATTTAAGGCATGCTTATAAAAGCTACTTAAATTTCCCAATTGAACTATGACTTAATCCTGGTTTAACCTAAACCCTGTCGGGGAATTATTCGATATTTAGATATTTACTGAAAAAACAAACAAACATATTTTTTCAACCTGTATAATTTACTCAACAAATCAGACCATGCAATATAAATCTTGAGCATTAGTCACACAGTTAGCTTAAATTGGAAATGGAAGTTTTTGGAAACTGGAAATTTTTATTGAGAACCAAAACTGGATGGTGGATTTCTAGATCCCAGCATGCTTTGCTTATAAGACTGGACTGCAAGCACAAATTAAGTGTTATTTTACATTAGCTATGCTAGTGCTCATTGAGCATATAGTGAATAGACTTTTTATTTGCTCATTCCATTCCTTACATTTAGTGAAAAAGTTAGATTTGGCATGCTAACATGGGCCATTGGATTCAGTTAATGTTCCTCTTCATTTCTCTTTTCTCAGCTTAAGCAGAACAATCATTATTTTAGTCAAAATAATGTTTAATGTCATTTAAAATGTGCTTACACAAAACCCATTAGGGAGATCTCGGGGCAGCGGAAAATATGCCTCATTTTATTTAGATGGACTTTTGCGTATGAAAGGCGAACAACTCAACCACATTTTTTTTACTTGGTGATAGAGCTTAAATGCTCCTTCCAGCTCAGTGAAAATGATTCAATCTGGCTTGCAGCTTGTCATGACAGGTTATATTGAGAGTACATAAATATATGGAGTTGTAATTAAATGAGCAAATGCTGGTATTTACAAGGTCACAAAAACCTGGCACGGACAAACTACTAGTGGGCAAGAACTCAAGTTTAAAGGTCTTTTTGGTAGATTCTGCAGGAAAAGCAAACAATCCGCTAAGAAAATATTTGACCAACCTTTTTAACATGCCACCACAAGTGATAATTCATTGTGAATTAAAAAAATTACCCAAAAATTTAAACTCATATACGAGGGATTTCAATTTGTTGTCCCCGGAGCACCATATCTCTTCCTAATATTTCATACGTGCTGCATCAAGACTCAGAGAGATGCAGAGGAAAAACGTGGGCAGGAAATACCACAGGAGCAACACACAGAGTGGGGAACACAACTGTGGCCCTGTACCCCAAAACCCACCAGCGGCCAACGCAAACAGCAGCTCCCCGTGAGGAAATGACTAGCCAAACAAAAAACAGCAATGAATCTGCGTGGCATGAATGTAAGGATTTCTCCATGCTGTGCTCAGGACCTGCAGTCTTGTGTGTGGCTTTACCACTTCCCCCCAATAGGGGTGGACTAACGAAGAAACACGCACTGGCATCAGCCGCATTTTCACATCTGTGTACTGCAATTATAATGTTGAAGCCAGTCCAGTGATGTATTGCGTGATATAACACCTCGATGTGGTAATGTATAAGTACATGTTTTAGCCCATCTGTGTCTTGGCTCAGGTTTTCTTCCATCTGAAAGTCTAAAGCAATTTTCTGAGACGCACATTGATTAAATTCTTTTGTTAACAGTGATTCTCCTCTAAGAGCATCTGACTTAATCCGTGTCCAAAAAGCTCATAGTCTGCTCTTGATAATGGTGCTGACTTCCAAAGGATCTGATAAGATCACACAACTGTGAAAACAACAACAACAAAAAAATCTCTTTCCAGATGGGGGCAAAGGAAATGATCCTAAAATCAATGTGGGCTCTCCTCTTGTTGGGGTTTATCTGAGTGTATTTACTTGTTTTCTGTTGAGCATCTGTGGTGAATTATTCTGACCATATGTCATGTGGATACTTGGAGCCAATGTGCAGCCCATACCTTCATATTTAATTCTGATTATTATTACTATTAATAGATGGCAATTAGCTCTTATCTCATATCTTTAAATAATATGATTTGAACATATTAAACTAATGGATTTTCTTTAATGTTATAATTTATTGTTAATAGCATACATTAGGTTTCAAACAACTGTGAAGCAAAACTTCAGTCACTAATACAAAATGACAGATTAGAATAGTATTGGATGCTTTACATACAATTTTGTTTTGTTCAGGTGAATAACTCTACCAACCCTAACCCTAACCCTAATCAGACATAACTTACAAACTCTATCAATCCTCTCCAACAACCATTCATCCCTGTTAAAGGGATAGTTTCCCCAAAACTGAAAATTCTGTAATTAGTTACTCACCCTCATGTTGTTACAAATCCGTAATTCTTTCATCTTTAGAATACAAATTAACATATTTTTGATAATATCTGAGAGCTTTCTGATCCTGCATAGACAGATAGGGATGTTCAAGACATTCAATGCACAGAAAGGTGGTAAATAGTATACGGCTTGGTGGCGCTCAAGCACAAAACGATCTTGCCGAGCAAGTAGACGAAGAAGATGCACCTTGCCAAGATGACTGTAAAGCTGCTGGTCTCATTAGTTTCTTCATCGCCGGAGCCACTGCTGGAGCTGCTGCTTGAAATATCCATGTTTTTTGCCAGTTAACAAAAAAGCATTTGAACTGTTTTGACCAGCGCGTCTTCTGGCTACCTTCTTCCTCCCTGATATTCGTCCCGCTGTGTACAGGCCTTTAGTATTCAAATAAGTTAGGTATTTGAACAAGGAAAGAGAAATTTTGCAGACTGTGCTGGTTGCTATTTTGCAGGCACCATAAAAGTATCGGTAACACTTTATAATATTCTGTATCCCTCTGTGTTGTGTTTGTTTAACTTTTCTGTTTGGAAGATAAATTAGCCTTTACATCTGCTTTATAAATGCTTTACAAGGTATAAATAGTCCTCACTTTAGATGAGCTCAAAAAAACAGACGGCTGGCAACTACTTAATGCTTTATAACTACCTGACTTAATCATGAAATGCACTTGTAAACTGTTTACTAATGCATAATAATGTTGGAACAATGGTTTATAAAGGATGAATTGAGTATTTACTAATGCTTAACTAAGGATTCATAGTGTGTAGTTATTATAAAGTGTTACCAAAGTATCATTATAGTGCACCACAAAGCTCCACAAATAGGTTCATAAACTTTTGCTATAAATAGTTTAAAATGTTAACATTAAGCTTAGCTCTCCTTAGCAAATTTGCAAAATAAGTAATAGTTTCTAACTTGCAAATAATTTCAGGTTTGTTTTTTCCGGGGGTTTTTTTTTATAAAACCGGTTAAGATGTTGTAGCTGTTGAGATACGGCCTGAACTATTTTGAACAAAAACAAAACAAAAAGGTAAACTAAGCAGACACAGGATCTATTCTTACAAATGCATCATTTAGCTACTTAAGGGTCCTAGGGTATATTAAGACCTGCATTTATTGTACGCTATCACATACTGTGTTGCGGATGAGGATTTTCCCAAAAGCTGCTATTCTTTACACATTACAACAACATTATCACATGGGGTTGAACTATGCAGGGACTGAGAAGAAAACCGCATAGCTCTTGAAAATGTCAGTCATGGCTTTTATTCTCTATTGAGTGTTGAGATTTACATGACAACAAAAGGTAACATAATACCAGTTGGCAGAAGCTAGTCCCTCATTAGAGTGTCTCTCTCCCTGACTCACCAGAGTCTGATTCACAGCTAAAATCTCAACACAAAGATGAGCTTTAAACATCCATAAACCCACATGCCCATGAACACCGCAGCATTATGATGCGTATATAAACAATTGAAGATAATCACACTATGCAAATGTGATATTCCCCATGGGGATGATACAACCCCTCTGTAAAACCACCTGAGACAATAGGGTTCTGGCAAACCCTCAGGTAGCGGAGCAATACTGGAAAACATCGCACATTTTCACTAGTATCTCCAAGCAGGATTACAGGAAGGACTGCATAAACCAGGACTGGGGGTCACTTAAGGTCAATCAAATGCCGGATCCAAAATCTGAGAATTTATTTATTGTTATGAACTGAACTCAGCTTACGAACTGCATTCTTGAGATTTTTGCTGCTAAAATAGCACAGCCTAGTTATTTCACAACATTTTAGCACTCACTTATGAGTCCTCACTTATGAAAATGAAATTCGGATGAAAGCCATATTTAGGCAGGTTATGGAAATAAAGTGTGTAGGCTGTGCTAAACAATGCCGAAGTGTGTGGAAATGCTGCGCTGTGCATCGACATAGATTCTCCCTCTCATCGGAAATATCCAAGGATGAGAAGTAATAAATTTTTATCACCGGCACCGGCAAATACCTGACCTGAACATCCAAATATTGGTTCAGTTGGTTTTACAATCAGTCACTCATCTATATCTGCCGTGTTTCATTTGGCATTTAATGGCACAAATAATAAAAAAAAACTAATTCAGTCAAATGCTCATGATAGGAATAATATCTTGAGTCCACAGGGATTATACAGTGGAATAATAAGTAATTCAGTCTGGTGAAAAACTGAATTGCGTCCTTAAATAGTCTCCTTGAATCAAGCAGTCTGAGGTGGAGATGTGCACCCTCTTCACGGGTAGAAAGCAGGAGAGAGGAGAGTTAGTTGGCGACTAATGAGTCCGGACAGGCCGGTAACTCTCAGGAGAATTGGGTTTCTCTGCTGCTATTGGGCTCTCTCAAATCATTCTACATTATCCTCCCACCTGAATAAACGTTTGCAGCGAAAACGTCTTTCCAGCTCACTGTCAGGGAAGCGTTCAATCAGTCTCCCATCAAACTATTACTGATCACAGATCTCGGCTAAAGTGTGGCAGATTCTGTAGTAATGTAAATCCGCAGGAAGCGCCAAAAGCAGCTCTTTTAGATGATATACCGTTTAAAAACTGATTTGTTTGCATTGTCACATCAACATTAATTATGTACGCAGAAATCAACAACAAAAAAATACAATCAAATGGTACTCACAATGTCAGAAAAAAACATTGTTTTTTTAAGTAGTACAACAGTTTGGCATTTTAGGGACAGCTTCCTAGCTAATTTACCCCTAAAAGGTGTGTTGGTAACTTAAATTAGTCATACTGTTTGTGCATTAATTGTTTTGGGGTGAAATAAGTAAAAAGTTGGGCAAAGTTACTGCCCCAGTCACAAGCTGTTGTACCCCTAAAAGTACACAATAAACAATATATATATATATATATATATATATATATATATGAAGTTAGTTTTAAATAAAACAAAGATTACTGCTGTATATTTTACAAGAAAATATATATATTTTTAAATGTGTTTCTAGCCATGCCTTTATTTATTTGTAAAATTTAAAAAAGTGAAAATAGTATGAAGTAAATTTTCCATTGTAGCTACATTGAAACAAACTTGATTTAAAACAATTTTCACTCAAAAACGGCCAGTAATTTTCACAAACAAGTAACTCATTGAATTAAACATGAAATTTAAGGTAAACTTAAGAATTGCTTGTATTTTCTTGTAAAACGTACTCCAATAATCTTGTCTTCGTTTACAACTTTTACAAATATTTTTTTCAGTATACTATTTTTTTTTTCTGAGAGTGTACAAAATTTGTATTTTCATTTTCACAAAAACTATTCGCAGCATTTAATAGAGGAAAACAGGCTGGTAAAAACCACAGGTAAACAGATCAATGGGAACAAGACAGAATCAAGGTAGGAGTCACAGGCAGGGTTCGGGGCGGGCAGCAAACATTCAGGAAACCAGATGAACAGTCCAAAGTGATAACAGGAAAAACAAAACACAGGGAAAACGCTCAGGAGTGACAGCCGGGGCAAGTCAAAACTTCGCGGTGAGAGATCGTCTGAATGTGGCTTTTATACTGAGTTACTGAGTGTGTGGGTGTGGGTGATGAGGAACAGCTGTGAGTGCGTTAGTGCAACTATGACCTGGTGTGAGAGAGAGATGTATGATGGGAAACTGATTCCGTGTGAGTATGAGTTCATGGTGGAGTGACTGGTGCAATGGATGCTGGGAACTGGAGTCCAGAAAACAATCTAAGAGTCCTGTGTGAGTGTGAGTGGAAGAGAGACGCCTTTTGGCGGGGCTTGAGGACACTTGTGACATTGACATTTAATATTTTAGAAAATTATATATATAAAAAATATATATATACTTTAATCTGAGAGGGCCTTTAGCCCCATTCTACCTTACTAATATTAATACTTCTAACAATAATGTGATGAAAATTAAATGTACTTTTCAAAATAGCAGTGTCCAAACCTGTTTTCTCATATGTACACTTGTCTAAATAGCAAGGAATATGACCTCTTCTTCAGAGGCCTAAATGGGCAAAGAGCTGCATATTTAAAGACCCCAAACAGAACACACACACACACTGTAGTTTGTTGTACTTGTGGAACCTGTCAGCAGTTACAGATCTTGCTCTGAGCACTTCACCACTAATTGCCTCTGGTGCTAAATTTAGAGAGTGAGTGAGTGAGTGAGCGAGAGAGAGAGCAAGAGAGAGAGGGAATATATGCAGTAAGACGGAAAGGAGGGAAGCTCGAGACAGGCAGAGAGAAGGCTAGAGATAGATAGAGTGAGATCTGGAGCTGCTTTGATCAGAAATACAGATTGTAGTAAGAAAGCACCCTCTCCTCCTCCTCTCGAGCTGGCAGGCAGTGCGGCTCACTCAACAACCCCTCTCACACTCTCTCTCTCTTTCTTTCCCACCCTTTCTCACTCTTTCCGAGTCTCTGGAGAGTACCAGAACTATTCCATATGTCAGGCCTGTCAATCAGAGCAGAGCAGGGGATCCCACACTGCAATTCATCACCTATTCATGCGCCAAAGTCCGCGATTTATTTTGTCACCATGGGTGGTTTTAAACCTCCCCTGGACATTCTGCCACGGTATCCAAATAATCTGAAAAATTAATGATGTTAATTGCTCTATTTAATGATGTTGGATTGGCAGTATGTCAGAGCAATCAAAATCGACCACAGCAATAGTGCAAGAGCAGCATATGGCTTGTTTCTGTGTGTATTTGATTTTTTGATGTTGTTGTTCCTGCTAAAAATCTGCCAATCATTTTGGATCATAACAGAAGGAAAATATTGTTATTTATGGGAACGCATTGACTGACCTTTTGTCGACTGCTTGATTAACATCCTACGCATGTGCATATGTTGTTCATGACGTACATATTAATTGTGTGGGGAGGTGCATGGTTATAAATAAATAAAATATTATTTTCCATTGAGTATTTATGCCTATTGCATGCTGGAAAAGAAACCCAAAGCCTAGATATGATGTCTAGTTTCTAAAAACACCTTCCATTAATATCTCGATATTCCATTGTCTGGTCTTTGTTTAGTATGTTAGCGTATTTTAAAAATACAAATGTAGCCTAAATGCTGTCAGCATTTTTACAACCATTTTAAAGATGCAAGAAAAACCACTGGGAGTTAAAATCATTCATGCAGTTCAATAAAGCAAACATATCATAGGAAATTTTCTCTTTTAACACTTCAAAGAACAAGAAGGACGTGACAATTAGCAGTCATCTCCTCATCAGCTGTCAGAGGAGAAATTCAACGCTCCACACACAGCCCAGTTGAGAAGTCCAACACTTCAAAGCCTACTGAGGTGTTCAAATACTGTCTCTCTCTCTTTCCCTCAGACATGCTATGGGTTTTTTTCTGTTACATCACAGAATTTCATCTTAAATCATGACAACAAAGATTTGTGGTGTTAACGATATTTATAAAAATCTAGGCAGTAAAACTATCAGCTCTTCAATGGGGAAACTGCTGCTATTATAAGGAAGCATAAAAATGACTAAATTATTCACTAAAGATGTCACATTCTTATTTCTAATTTTGCTTTTCAGTGCCACGCACTGTCAGAGTCCATTTAATGTTACACTCCTGCACTCTTTAAAAGTAGACAGTTTACTCACTTAATAAGCGAGTACAGTTGTAACATTTTTTTTTCTGTGCTGCACAAATACTGACAATAATAGATGCTTTTATCTGTCTAATAAATGTCAAAAACCTAAATATATAATTCTTGTTTGCCAGAATTTTGGTACAGCTGTCCATATAACGCATGTTGTAATACTCAATATCGGGCCTACCTTTATTTAACTGAAATATTCACATATTTTATCTATTTTTAATCTACACATCAGTTCCGTTCAGTATTTGTGTGACTGCATGCGTTCATTTTCTCATTGGCGGCGGATAGCTAATGCATTTATTATCAATGCGGTCAAACCTTGTTTTGATGATTTTCTTTGCAACCTAATTCTAGCAGCTATCATGTTTCAAAAAATTATTAATTTTTAGAAGACAAATCAACATTTATAACAGGCAGTGTGTTTTCGTAATCAGGCAGGAATAATGGTCTATTTAAGAGGAAAAGCTTTTCCCTCTCAAATATTCAAATACTCAAATACTTAAATTTCCAATGTAAATGTGCATGTATGATCCCAAATTGAATGCAAGAGAAGGGAAATATTTGCAGTGTTACAGCCATACCACATTACAACTGTACCCACTTAGCCAGTTTGGCATACCGTACTGAAATATTCTGAAATACTTATTCAAAAGCATTGCAAAACCACTACTGAATCCACAGCTCAGCCAGTGGAGACGATTAAAGAACAAATGACTCTTATAAATCAAAATCATACTGTAATTTGATTCCTGGACAAATGTCTCTAATAGTGGTTTCTTTTCTTTTTTCCATACTCTTTTTACACCAACACTGTTGTTTTTATAAGATTTTTGACGACCGAGACAAATACATTTAAAATTACATACAGCATAGACTCCACAACACATTATTATTAGCTCTGACAATAACAACAAGTTCAACATGTTAAATCTGAAGTTGAAGGAAAACAAGTAAAGCCCACCGTTGTCCAGCCTGGTCCAGCCTCCAGCTATGTAATCAATCACAGCAAAAGTGAAATCACACAGAGGAAGCCGAGGACGGTAAAGAGTTGCTTGATGCTGCTGTTTCATCTGGACAGAACACATGATTTACAAAATTACCAAAAAACATGAAACACTTATACACTAAGACAACAATTCACAATCTGACAGCTGTCAGAGATTTGTTTAGTTCTTGATAGTGAAAGGACAGTAATTTGTTTAATGCAAACATATAATTTGACAGCTGAATGAAATTAAATGTGCAAGTGTTTTATAATTTACATATAACAATATAACAATATGTCTAACACACACACACCTTTTTATGAAATAGAAATACCCAACTCCTTGACTATATAATAATTAATTACAATGTTCCTTTGACATTGACATACAATTAAAAGGCCTTTTTCTTTCTCCTAATTAGACTTTGTTTCTGTTGAAGTGATTGGTCCCAAGGTCTTTTCGACCCCTAATTAAACACAGACAAAAGTAATAACAGCAAAAAGGTCAGAAAAGCTCTGTTGAAACAATTAACAATTCAATGACTCATTTTAAAGGTAATCTGTTCGAACCCAAATGGACTATATATCACAAGAAAAAGAAATATTACTGACAGGCAATACAAAATGTGCAGTCTCATTACAATTCACTGTAAGTAAAAATGGCTAGCAATACAAATCAGAGCAGCGTTTACATTTTTTTGTGTGTGCGTGTGTTTAGATCATAAATCCTTCACCATTTTTAATATTTCAATTTGTAAAGCTTAAATGCAAAGCTTACTCCAGAC
The DNA here is from genome assembly GCA_032359235.1 of Enteromius mattozi. Lineage (NCBI taxonomy): Eukaryota > Metazoa > Chordata > Actinopteri > Cypriniformes > Cyprinidae > Enteromius > Enteromius mattozi. The sequence continues at coordinate 5,497,395 of JAUMHE010000056.1, forward strand.
TGTCAGCTAAAAAAGGGGTCATCAGGGGTCATCGATATTATCATGCTATTTTATTTTGCTGGTTTAAGATGGTCCTTTTGCTGGTTTAATACTGGTTTAAGCTGGTCTTTTGCTGGTTTAAGCTGGTCTTTTGCGGTTTTATGCTGGTCCTTTGCTGGTTTAAGATGGTCCTTTGCTGGTTTAAGCTGGTCTTTTGCAGTTTTATGCTGGTCCTTTGCTGGTTTAAGATGGTCCTTTGCTGGTTTATGCTGGTCCTTTGCTGGTTTAAGCTGGTCTTTTGCGGTTTTATGCTGGTCCTTTGCTGGTTGAAGATGGTCCTTTGCTGGTTTATGCTGGTCCTTTGCTGGTTTAAGCTGGTCTTTTGCAGTTTGATGCTGGTTCTTTGCTGGTTTAAGCTGGTCCTTCTGCTGGTTTATGCTGGTAATGTGCAAAAGACCAGCATAAACCAGCAAAAGGACCAGTTTAAACAATCATAAACCAGCAAAGGACCAGAATAAACCAGCTTAAACCAGCATCCCAGCTTCAAAACATACCTAACCAGCATATGCTGTTTTTTTTCAACTGGGAATCTTATTATCCAGTAAGGCATCAGCCACAAGCCGTATGTTTGACTATCATCAACACAAAACTATCATTTATTGGCACAACCATCCTAGCATATAGAATTAAGTGGGTTTTTTTTTTCTTTTTGCTGCTGTTTTGTTAATAAATAGGCTCTACGCATGTGAAGTAAGAAAACAGCAAACGTTTCTCTGGTTAGCTTTAGCAGTTAGCACAGCATTGGCACATTAGCACACGGTTGAGGCAGGTTGTTTGGGTGTTGTGTGTCTGATCAGTAAATCCAGACAGAAGCAGTCTGTTTGCGAGCTCTGAGCTCCGCTTGAGAGCTCTACCTCTTCCCTATCAGCATCTCTCTTACTGCTCCAACTTTACATGAAACCCTCGGGGGAACGGTGGGAAAAAAGGCTCTCTCTCTCTCGTTTTGTTTCTCCACTCTCTGGTCATACCACATCACTCCCTCAGGATATAAAATCTCCCCTCTCCTATGTCTCTCCTTCGAAAATGTCCCGCTACCTGTTCCCAAACACGCACAATGGGCAATAAAACTGCAAACTGTCTTGTTTCACGATGCCAATTACTGACCAAGCTCCTCAGGTGGAGTTTGACATTCAGTACATGCAGTGTGTCTGGTGCAGAGCATTTATCCAGTCCAAAACTGCCACACGTGACATTAGCGAGAGTTATTTTAGGATTTCCATCACACAAATTTAATTTGCAACCAATATCCTCAAACACAAATAGTTTAAGAACCGCTTCCACGTCTTCTTCCTCTATTCTTTCCTCTGGCACTGTAAATGTCTTGACTTTTTTCTGTCTGTCTGACGCAAGCCTCTACGGAGTCTCTCGTTTATCTCTCCCTCCATCCTCTCTGCCTTCACAAAAGATCTTTTATTTCTCTATTGTGTTCTCTCGCTCGGCACATGGTGCATGATTGCATGGGTAGGTGGCAATCCATCCACCCTAGAGAGGACGCTAAATTCTCTTCGGACCTTCCTTGCTGACAAAATGGCCCAGTACTGCCTCATGCCTCCACAGATTTGGCCTCATTCATAAAACAGCTCTGTACTAAACGGCTCACGCTTCAGAACTGCAGGTCGCTTGTAATAAGAAACAACACATACGCAATTAAAATAAAGGCGGCCTTCTCTACCTGTCTCTGTGATGCTGAGGACCACCACCAGAACAAGTGAGGCTCTGGGTTTGTGCTTCACTCACAGGTTCACTACTAAAATGCTCTTTTCTCTTTCACTCTCTCTCCTCTTTCTCTCTGAGGGATTAGGAGTCCACAGCTGCAAGTGACACATTTTTCCCCCCCTTTTTCTTTTTTTTGTTCAGCTCCATCGCTATTGAAATGTTCTTCTGTTTGCTGGTGCACTGGCTCTGTGTACTCACATTGTTCCAGTGTGGTGGCTGTTTATTCCAACAGTCTCTGAAAGAAACCTCCAATTATTTTGATTAATGTTGCTTTGATGCTTCTTTTTGTTTGTTCTATTAAATTATTACTTTCAATGTTTAAAAATACATGGCACTGGCTGTGAGACATTTAAGAATGCAAGTAACTCTATACTGTGTTCAGTCGCATATGATGGATACTAAAATATACTACTAATAATAATAATATAAAATGATAATATGAAAATATCAACCGGCCACAATTATTCCATAAGAAAATTTGGGGATTAGTAAGATTTATTTTATTTTATATTTTAATTGAATTGAATTGAATTGAATTGAATTGAATTGAATTGAATTCACCTCTCATACTCAACCAGGCTGCATTTATTTGAGCAAAAATTGAGTAAAAACATGTTTTACATTCCAACTTAAATATTTTTTTTTCACATTTTGAATATATTTTAAATATATATACACTATACTATACTATATTTTGAGCAGTCATTACTCCAGTCTTCAGTGTCACATGATCCTTTAGAAATCTGCTATAAATCTGCTAATTAGGTGGTTAAAAAAATGATTTCTTATTACCAATGCTGAAAAAAAATTAGCTGCTCAATATTTTTGTGGAAACCAAGACAATTTTAGATTTCATATATTCTTTGATGAATATAATGTTTTCACTAATGTAATGCATTAATCTTTTTTTTTTTCCTTACAAATCCCAAACAGCTTCATCTATCATGCATTTAGCATGATTATAATGTAATTATGACCATCCAGCATTTAAAAATATAACTAGCCATTTTATAATACCTAACATTTGATAAATTTTTTCACGATAGTGACAAAATCTATGAATGCAGCAAACAGGGCCACAATAGCAATACTTTACTTTTTTTGTACAGCCTATTTGGGTTAAAAAGTTGTATCCAACACCTTGCACTGTTTTCGCCAGTCCACGGTGATGTACTGGAGGTAGACAGTCTGACCTTGGGAGGCTTACTATGAACGCACAGGGGGAGCGATTCTTTGATATGCACAATCAAAGACCTCCCACGTCCGCTGCTGTGAGGAAGGTTACTTTTGTAGTTGTTGTTGTTTTCTATAATACTCTGCACAAAGGCAGTTGACCATGACTTTCATACCAGCTTTCTGTTTGTGAAGGTCAGCAAGGAGGTTTTAATTACCTGGTAAAGGAACAGCGGAACTCAACAGGGGTTTCGCTCAGAGGAAACGGGTGAAAACATCAAACATGCAACCTGTCCGCAAAGCACGCACTGTCTGTAAATGAACAACAGCTCATTCCACCTTTGTGTGAAAATTTAAATAACCTCACTTTCATGTTCTCAGTAACTTTGTTTTCGGTGGTCACTTTAGGTGCATTTTTTTAATGCTGGTCATGACCCCTGCTTTGACCCCAGAAGAGCTTGGAATGGAAACATTTCTTTCAGATTCTGGCCTATACTTAAAATGTATCAGGTACATGATCAAACTTTGAATACTCTTCCAGCACATTCCAAAGGTCTTCTATGTCAGGGTTTTTTAAACTTTTGAGGTGAAAATACCCCTAACATTGTGATATCTTTATGAGGTCCCCTTTTTATAAAACATAACGCCAGCGTTTTTATTTTCTTTTATTAAAAACAAAAAAGTGCCCTTCTTTATTCAATGCATTGATGCAAATTGTGAAACGACAGCAACTAAGTTGAAATTTATTTATCTGTATTAATGTTATTAGCATTTTAAAAAAAGCAAATATTCTCATATTTGGTGAATGTAAATAAAACAGTTAAACATTTTAATATCTTATTTAAGAAATAGTTTTATTTGATTTGTTTTATATAGGGAATAGAAACACTTCTTTTATGTGTCCACAGAGGAAAGACAGGTTTGGGATGACATCAGGGTTATTAAATGATGATGATGATGAATGATTTAATTTTTGCGTGACTTACCTTTTTGAAAGCATTAGAGAAAAAACTATACATTCTTTACATTCTTTTCTCTTTAAATATGTAACATTATCATGTGGCTATAAGTTGATGCAAATCGCATCTAAAACAATTCTCAGAGGGGCTGTGGCATTCAAATAATGCTTAATCGGTACAGTATAAAAGGCCTAAAGAAAATATTCCAGACAGTATTAAACCATCACCACCAACCTGAACAGCTGACACAAGGCAGGAAGGATTTGTGTCCCAAATTCTGATTCTACCACCTGCACAGCAGAAATCTAAATTCTTCTGACCAGACGTTTTTCCATGTGCTCTCTAGTTTTGGGGTAGCTTCAGTTTCCTGCCTTTGGCTGGCCGAGAGACACCAGGTGTAGATTTTTGTTTCTGTGACCCATTCAATTCAAGTTTCTTCACTTCATACACTCAGAGATGATCTTCTGCATGGCACAGTAGTAACATGTGATTATTTCACTTACCGCTGCATTTCTGTCAGCTTAAACAGTCTGCCCATTCTCCTCTGACCACTCTCATTAACAACACGCTTTCGCCCACAAAACTGCAGCATTGCATGTTTTTTGTTTTTCACACTATAACTCTGGAGACGGTTGTGTGTGAAAATCCCAGGAGATCAGCAGTTTCTCAGATACTCAAACCTCCACGTCTGGCACCTACAGTACAGTCATTTCATTCGGATGTTTGCTTTGAATAATCCTGAACCCCTATGTCCGAAAGATGCCAGAAAACCAAGCCTGGAATACAATAAAGAACATCAGAGAGCTATGTTTGTATCGCATAGCGTCTTTTAAGATATCTGGTTGATCTTTGAAGGTAACATTATATTATTACGAATCATGGCACGAATTGATTCGGGGAGTGTGTCTTTTTGAATGCTATGACAACCCAATGACATTATTACCCAATAACACAGATCCACTCAGAGAAAAGCAAAGGCTGAAGTCACTGTTCATGGGGAATTGAGCTGCATGTCAGTGATGCCTACATACAAAAGGAAGCCAGACCCACACACACACTCACACAAATGTACAAGATTAGAAACCTGATGAACTCAGAGCATTCAGTGATCGTTCAAGGGATAGTTCATCCAAAACTGAAAGTTCATTTACAGATCTTCATGTTGTCTTTCATGTCTGTGCTGGTTGCTCTTTTCCAAGCAATATCAATGAATATGGACTGGACCTTTCAAAAACCATGCAAAAGCAACAAAGTATCATAAAAGTGGTCTGCATGGCTTGTGTAACATACAGTAGTATAGCTTTCCTAAAGCCATATGATAGCATTTTGTGAGGAATAGTCTAAGATTTTAATTGAAATTTTATTTAATGATAATCCTCCCTTCTAGTGAGCTGGGACTGAATCATTAAGTCACTGAATTAAATGCAAAAACCAGATTAATTGATCAAGTTTTGTAAACTGGATCCTATTGTTAATTTAAACTTTAAAACTGATTTTTTTTATATATATATATATATATATATATATTAATCTTTATTATTTATTTATTTGCAAACTTTAATTAGTGATTAAAAATATATATTTTAAGATGTTCCTTGCACAATTCTATGCTATCACTTAATTGTTTAAACATTTTTACCATAGTGCATGATTTGCATACTAATGCATTTTTACGTTTGCATCACATAACCAGCTTCAGTTGGCTTTTAAACTTGCTTGGTAGCTCACCTGATAAAGGATTAGGCTATACTTGTGATGCAGAGCATTGGTTTCGTAAAACGTGAGTCACAATAAAAGACTTCAAAGACTTGTAAAGCATCATTGTTACTTCAGATAATGTGCATTTACCTCAAATTTGCTTGTTGACAATATCCAACACAGTCTCATGACCAATTTGTATTTTACGAGGTGACTAATTCATACGAATTTGTAGGACCTCACTCATACGATTTTGTACAATTTGTCTAAACCCCAGTGATGGGTAGGTTTAGGGGCGGTGTTAGGTGTAGGTCATTTGTACAGATTCATATGGAAAATACGCAAAATACGTCCAATTTAGCAAAAATTGTATGCATTTGTACGAGTGAGGTCACACGAATTAGCCTCCTCATAAAATATGTACGAACTGCAGTAAGATCAGGCCTTTTAGAGGTTTTCTTTTCATTTATTAGACATTTCATTTCTAACGCTCTGCAATACTTACAACAACCGATGTGATAAAACATTGCCACAATTTCCAATAAAAAGAAACACTTTTAGCATCACTCACTGGACATTTTACTTTGAAAATGTTGCAAAGCGTTCAAGAATAAATTTATTATCTTTTTGTAGGAATGTTGCCACAGGCACTTTTATCCAATGAGGCTGTGTTGCAAATTTTGGTTTGTTCTATCCAGCCCAGTCTCACGGCATTTTTTTATGAGGTGGCTAATTCGTACAAATTCGTATGACCTCACTCCTAACCTACCTATCACTGGGGTTTAGGCAAATCGTCGTACAGTGAGGTTGTACAAATTTGTACGAACTAGCACAGATTTTCCACCTCGTACAAATATGTACGAATAGGTTGTGAGACTGTGTTGGTTCTATCAGATGACTTCAGAAGATCTAGAAGTTCTACAATAGTGCATTTTCCTCCTTTTTGAAGTTGGAAAGCCCTATCATCAGCATGGAATAAAGCAACCATCACAATCTTCAAAATTTCTCATTTTGTATGATGTGGAACAGCTGGAGGTGAAGTAAAAATGCACATCGCTAGCCAGTCGCTGTTTCTCTCAGTCAGCAGATGTGGGTGTTCGTTATGAATCTTGAGTTTAATTTCTGATTTCAACTTCACCTGACTTCCAGCCGCTTGTATGAGATAGATCTGTCGACAGGAGAAGGTGCATGAAAATACCCTCACACCAAGTCAGAATGATTTGAAAGAGTCTTTGGTGAGCATGAACAACCTTGTCTGTATAAAGAGGGTCTCGACTCGACTTGAGGCAGGAGGGGGAGGGGTTACAGTGATAGACAACTGCAAAACTGCTACAACAATAACATGCAAATACATGCCAAACAGACAGACCTGTGCGGCAGGAAGATTCTTTAAACACATAAACATACACACTTGCTCTGCGTGTTCATGAATTCAGAGGCTTACTGGGTTGTGCAAGAACATTCTGTATTCATGAGACAGAGGAAGTGAATGTAGATAAGGGTGCTGGGGGGAGATTTCTCCTCACAGGATTTCTCTTTGTCTCAGCGCCCCCTACTGGCTGCTGCGGTACTTCCCCCTCAAAGTCCTTAGACACCCCTAATTTAAATAAAACATTTCTCTATCTTCTCTCTCACAAAAGCGGTGGATTGTGGTATGGCGCACAATGCAAAACGTACAGCATTTGCAAGGAGGAACAACTTGTCTTTTGGGTTCAAGAGAAGTTTAGAAGAGACGTGCAGCGGTAAATGCTAACCATCAAATTTTGATCTGAGCTCATCTGAGAGCCGTGCAGATCCCAGGGACTGGTATTTAGATGAATTCATTGTGCTTCTCTGATAGAATTCCAACAAGAAAGCTATTCGGGGTAAAACTAGGTTGGAATAATCTGGAACAGTGCTCCAGTATACCTTCAATACAAAAACAAGCAAAATTCTCCAATCCATTTCCCTTTATGTTCCAGTTCTGTTTTTAGTCGATTCATTATACATTTAGCCAATGTACTCATTCAAAAAAAAAAAGCATTATGTTTCCCTTTAGTCTATGGCAGACTTTAGTAGAGGCAACATATTCAACTAGACCATCACTGATCTCTACAGCTGTGCGGGGTTTGGGCCCCTCTGTGAGACGTGTGCTTCATCTCAATCACTGGTCCTCTCTTTGAAAAATCAGAAAATAGAATCCAACCAATTGTACCCACTCTTCTGAATAACATGCACTTCTATGCAGTGCCAATTTTGAATAGTAAAAATGCAATTCATACATACGGTGACTTAAATACATGCCATATGGTGTTACTTCCCAAAACCCTAAGGGTATTTATAAATTATATTTACATGCATAAATACACGTATCGTATATCAATTCAGTACACACTGTTTAAAAAAAAATTATCTGTAAACTTGCATGAAAAATATGTTATTACTTTTTACTAGTTTACACCATGAGACATTTTTACAGTATTTTAATTTTCTCTTGAAAATCCTATAATAATTTTTAAACATCACAAAACTAACATGAATACAAATACATCCATCTTTAATGTAACATAAATAAAAGGCCTACTTTTCTAATAATGTATGTTTTAAACTAGATTCCAATCCGCACTATTAACTAGTTGCTTATTTGTATGTCTTATTATTTGTTTGGCTGTTTATTAGTACTTATTCTACAACCTTAATTGTACCCAATACCTAAACTTAACAACTACCTTACTAACTATTAATACAGAAAATTAGGAGTTTATTGAGGCATAAGTCATAGTTTATGGTTTGTTAATAGCAAGAACTGAACTTAGAATAAAGTGTGACCAAATGTTCCTTTAAAACAATTGTGTACACTCTTCTATGTAGTTGATCCAAATGCATTTCTCAGGTTAAAAACCAAAGACCCTTTATCCTCCCAATAAGGGCACCAAAAGCCCTATTCAACCCTTCTAAAATTATCATTAGGAATATTTTATCAATTATTAGTCAACCAGAAAGTGATCATATATTGATACCAATGAGGTTCAACTTGAATCTGAACATGGACACAAGAGAAAAAGAGTAAGCATCACTGCAAACCTTTACAAAATAACAAATGCACAGTCATTCTCAAAATACACACATGGAGAACCCGTATCCGTACCCTCACTATTCCTCCTCCAAAGTTGGTGTGTGAGAGAAAGGACAGAGGAGTGCCGAATAGAGGCTCGGTTACAGACCTGTGGGCCAGAGTGAGTGCAGAGCATTGATCCAGAGCTGGAGAGGCCCAACACAATAGATGGATTACAAATGCCAAGACTGAAGCCCCTCCCCTACACACCGATGTGCCCAAACAATAGGAAAGACCCACACATACACACAGGCAAATTAGAGTGAGAGAAGCAGACATAGAAAGCAGCATATTGACAAGGAGAGAGAGGAAGAGAGCGAGCGACAAACTGACTGTTCAGGTCAGATTCGAAAACACACATTCCTGTTTATGTCTCCCCTGGTTCAGAGAGCTATTCATTAGTCCTTTCTGTAAATCAATCTACTGCTTTTTAAAACAGTGTCAATTTAAGCGTGACGCCTGTCAGCTTGACGTCGCTCTGTGGATATTTAACTTGAAGCCCAATTAATCATCATGATTAATTCCTGCACAAACCAGCTGCAACTGTTCAGTAAAGCAACTTCTCCCCCTCACACTGCAGAGAGCACAGGAGGAGAGAGAGACTACACCAAGACTCTTTTGTAATTACTGCTCCCTGGAGAGGGGGGTGAGAGAGAGAGAGAGAGAGGGAACATGTGCGATTTAAACTTTGTGTCAAGCCAATAGTCAAGCGTCTGTGTATAATATTTTTCTTACTTTTTGCTCTCCTATTGCGAGCCTCTATCTGAGGGTAGAAGATCTACATTGGTGTGAGAGTGGCAACTGGTAAGTAATTAATATAAAACAATAAAAACAGATGGAAGACAAATGTACATGGATCAACCAGCATGAGTCATTTAGGAATAAATCTATAATGTCAGTTAATCCATAACAAGGTATCAGGTTCTGAGGTTGATACACTTTTTATCTACAGTAGTGGGGTTTCTTTGACTTTCATTTAACTTAATTGAACTTAAATAAACATTAAACCACTAGTGAAAGACCCAGAACAAGGATGTCAAGCTGGAAAGTCTTAAAATATACATTTCCACTCAAAGGTTCTGGGATCTGTACGATTTTTTATCGTAATACTTTAGAATAAGTAACACTTGTTAACTATTAACTACAACTTTTCCCTCAATGAATTCTTAATTTGCTGCTTATTAATAGTGCTGTAGTTAAGTTTAGGGTAGGATTAGGGATGTAGAATAAGGTCATGTAGAATATGAATACATGCTTAATTAGCACTAATAAATGGCTGATATTCTAGTAATATGCATGCTAATAAGCAACTAATAGGTGTAACCATTAAATTAGGAATCATGAACAGTAATATTGTAAAATCACATGATCTTTCAGAAATCATTCTAATATGCTGATGTGGTGCTCAAGAAACATTGTTATCATCAGTGAACTAAACTGCTGCTTATTAATAGTTAGTAAGGTAGTTGTTAAGTTTAGGTATTGGATATGATTAGGGATGTAGAATATGTTCATTCAGAATATGTGCTTTATAAGTAAGGGATAATACACAGCTTCGTGTCGGGCTGCTGATAAGCCTGTCGGGTAGTAAATAATAAAACAATAAATAAATAATATAATACAATAATAAAAATATCTTTTAACCGGGGAGTCACTCGAGTCATCTTGTATCCACTGCTGAAATCCACTGCTTTCGCTTTTCCCGTAGGCTACATGTTGAAATTAATGTTGAAGTCCTCCATTTTAACTTGTGGTTAAGCATTTTTAAGCCACAGCATGCCACCAAACTATCAGCGACAGCGGAGTGATATAATTACTAACGGTCAAGATGATGCGTAGTACCCGGATGAGCCTGTGTTATTAGTTTTACCGGTTGTTATCTGGGAATAATAAACCTTGGAATGTGGCGACTGACCAATCAGAATCGAGTATTCCACAAAGCAATATAACAACCAATATGTTAATAATAGGCATGCTTATAAGCAGCTTGTTAATAAGAACTGATCCCTACATTAAAATGTTACAAAATAGTTCTTAAGAACAGAATTTATTTCAAATCAATATCTTTTTTAACATTATAAACAACTTTTTTTTGATAAGTAAAAAAAAAAGTAGGTCTTTTGTACAAATTCATAGGAATTGCCAACTCATAAAATTCATACGATTTAGCAAAAATCGTATGAATTTGTATGAGTGAGGTTGTGCGAATTCCTAAAAAATTTGTCTTCTCGTAAAATATGTACAAAATTGCCATGAGTGCCTGAATATTCTAGTAATATGCATGCTAATAAGAAACTAATTCATTTAGTTTTCCCTAAATATACTACTTATATATACAGGGTGGGCCATTTATATGGATACACCTTAATAAAATGGGAATGGTTGGTGATATTAACTTCCTGTTTGT
>JAUMHE010000056.1:5522978-5537193 GCA_032359235.1 Enteromius mattozi
GTGTAATGCTCTTACGGGACACAGCAATGCCAAGGCTGGATCTGCCTCCTCCGGGGGCAGTGCTTGCAGGTTCACCATCTGATCGCGAAACGGCATGGTGGGAACCTTGGGCGCGTATCTAGGCCGGGATCTCAGGGCAACTTGAGAGTAGGCCAGCCCGAACGTGAGCTGTCGTGAAAGCGCATCGGCTGCACGATTGAGCTCCCCTGGAATATGTACAGCGCACAATGATCTGAACTGCGACTGACTCCAGATGAGGAGATGGCCGGCGAGGTGTGACATGCAGCGTGATCGTAGACCCCCCTGGTGGTTGATGTATGATGATGTACAGTCACAGTATTGTTCAAGCGGACCAATACGTGTCTGTCTTGCAGCAGCGGCCGGAAATGCTGCAGAGATAGATACACTGCCAACAGCTCTAGGCAATTGATGTGCCAAAGCAGACGGGGCCCTGTGCAGAACCCCAAGGCTGCTTGCCCGTTGCATGTGGCGCCCCAACCCGCCATGGAGGCATCTGTTGTTACCACAACATGCCGCGACACTTGTTCTAAGGGTACCCCGGCCCGTAGAAACACAAGGTCTGTCCATGGGCTGAAAGTGCGACGAAAAACCGGTGTGATTGTCACATGGAGTGTCCCCCTGCGCCATGGACTTTGTACTGCCATGCTCGACCCTCGAACGCAAACCACAGAAACGGTCTGTGTCTCAGAAGAATCGACACATGGAAGCTCATACAGGGCCCGATTCAAACTGCACAAGTCCAGGATCGTTCGAAGGCCACCACCTTTCTTGGGCATGATGAAATAAGGGCTGTAAAACCCCTTCTCCATCTCGGCTGGAGGGACCGGCTCTATTGCATCCTTTGCCAGGAGGACAGCAATCTCCTTGTGCAAGACATGAGCGTTCCGGACTGCCACCAAATCTCGAGAACGCCACTGAACCTGGGATGTCGCCGGGCGAACTGGATCGCATTGCTGGAACCAGCGGAGTGGCACTCACAGTCACTCTCAAATCCCCCAGAGTGCCAGCCAGCACTCCTCAGCCAGTGGCAGCGAAGCCGGGCTGAGTGGCAGCAGAGGGTGCCTGCTCATCCCGAAGGGCAGCAAGGTGGGATCGCAGCGCTGCCAGGAGCATCCTCGCTCCGCAAAGGCGTCTTCAGCATGCTGGAGACCCAGACAGTGAAGACAACCTTTGTGGCCGTCTATGGGAGACAAGTAACGCCCGCACCCAAGAGGACATGATCAAAACGGCATCTTGAAAAAGACGCGAAACGACCGTGTTCAGAAATTGCTCTTTAGTGAAACACCCAGTGGATTTGCTTGACAGGGAAACCACTGATCGTGTCGTCGACACCACAGAGAACAACTTCTGCTTCAGCTTCCTTTTCTTTGCAGCACTTCAAAGCAGCCGGCATAAACTCGCGGCTACGATCTGAGTGGTTGTACCTGTCGTCTCTTTATACCCGGATGAAGGGGAGTGGCTCATTTTTTCATTCAAGATTGTTTAACCACTTGGCAATTTTCATTGCCGTTTTCTCTTAAGCAGAGTGAATCAGGGCTCAAGGCAAGACCCCAGTCTGTCGTCACGACATAACTCGTAGTGACTGACAGACAGGGAGCCATGGTTAATTTCATATGGTTACAGACTGTTTTCCACATGGCTCTGGCACAATACTCTTACCTCAAAACTTTGAGTCCTGTGAAAAATGAGTCACCGTAAATTAAAGCACAAATGTCCTTGTTAACTTAGTAAATGCAGTTTTATTGTTTTTGTTAACACTATAGGTTGTGTTTAGTCAAAGACTATAGAATACCCAAGACTTGTCACTCCTATAGTTTTGAATGGGAGAAAATGCAACGGCTGATCAATCAATCACAGAAAGCCCCGCCTTGAATAAAATAGCCAATCGCTGATTTGTAAAGTCAGCACATCTGCCGTTAGAAGTTCTGGGGCCGGTTGCATAAAAGGTTAAGACTAGTCTTAAAAGTTAGTCAGCTAAATTTTTCTTTAAGACTGGTCACAGTTTTTTTTTAAATTCAGTTACATAAAAAATGTAGATTAGTCTAAGTTGAATGCAAAAAATGAAACAGATTACTCTTGGCTAACTGCTAGTTGGCCAGACTAGCTCTTAAGACACTGTCTTAACATGAAGGCTAAGCTTATGCAACTGGCCTCTGGTTGCTATAGAAACATTTAGCATTCTGAGATGTGCACCGAGAAGTGACTATACTCACTGATCTCGCCTGAGAAATAAGCGTTTTACAACTATTTGGGCACATGGAAGTGCAATTATTTATTTGTTGTACTCTCCCATTCACTGCCTTCAAAGTTTACCCAACTATGACGACCACTGCTGAGAAACCCGGAAACGTGAAAAAGGTCTATGTTTAACATTATTTTTGTAGAAATGCTGCCACAGGCACGTTTTTCCTGAGCCTGGCTTTTGACGTCAAAACCAAAGAAAAACCCAACAAGTCCAGCACTGTACATGTAATTATACTCTGTGTTAATTATAGAGTGCGAAAATGTATTTGTATACCTCCGTAACTGATCCTTACAGACATTTGTATGTAAAAATGGCTTTCTACCACAACTTATTGAGGAAGCATTAAGAATTTCATGCCTAGATAAGTGAATTAACTAACACTTCCATTAGCGGTCATGAGGGACACGTTGCTGTGTCGTATTCTTAATTAAAGAACACACTCCTGACAGCTTGTTTCCCCACTCTGCTGGTAAATGAACCATATCAGATTCACCATGTAGGTAATTATGAATGTTAATGCAGAGGGTTCTTTTCAAATGACGACCCTCACTGAACACTGGTAACATCCACAGCCATTTGCCCCTTCCTGCCAGACATGCTTCAGCTGTGGCATTATTTTTCATACATGGAAAGAAAAGCCACAATTAAGTTGGTGCTTTTCGTCCTGTGATCGGAGAGACATTACCTCAGAAGCTCAGACTTGGCATTACGCTGATATTTGCTCTTATGCATGCACAATGAACCATGAGCAAGAACCAGAAGCAAACTGTTATAAAAGACACTGAGCAACTGTTCAATTCTGTAAATGGTAATACACCCCTATGCTCCGTTAAGGAACAACTAACCTCCTTCTCCGCTCCCTCCAGACACTTCTACTCCTTCAGTCCTCCTCCATCTCCTCTTATTTCTCTTTTTTTCCTTCGTCCTCTCTTTCCTCTCCATCACCCTCGCCCCCACAAGATTTGTACTTGCTAATGAGGTGCTAACTCCTACAAGGGAGATGCAGTACAGGACCTGCTTTTATTCCTTGTTATACATGTCTTTCTCAAAACTTATTTTTCTGTTTGGACCCCTGTTACTTTGATTGTTTGTTTTTTTTAATATCCTGATTCCAAAAGCTGAGCTAAACACTTGGTACACATTATAAGCATTCGTAACACATATGTACACTCAAAAAATCCATGTATAACCATTGCACTGAAAATTCACATTTGCTAATGAGGAATTCATGTTCTGTTCATCTATATTGTATTCTGCAAATCTATATTGTATATCACTCCTGACAGTTATAAAATATTAACAGAAATATTAAAATGTAGGATATCAAAAATACTGATGTAGGCCTAGGATAACATTTTACATCACATTGTAATATTTCTCTGTAACTGCTGTTTGCAATGACATTGCTACACTGAGTACAGTAATGCAAAAGTGTGACCCAGTCTATTTCAAACTATTAACAACTCAACAATGAAAAAGAAATAATAATAAATTATTAAAGAAAGAAAAATAATAATTTGTACACAAACACATTTATTTACTCGGATGCATCTAAAATTCTAATTAAATGTTTAAAACAAAACCACAAAAACATAGACTATTAAATAATTAGGTATATATAAAACAATACATAATAGTTATTAGTAATTATGAATATTCTTTTTTTATATCTTTCTAATATTGGTGGCTACTTAAGTGTTTAAGGGGAAAAAGGCATCTGGAAACAAATGATGTGTATAAACTGTACTAACCAATTCTGTGCAATCAATAAATGTACTCAAAATGTAAACCATTGTTTAATACACTTTAGCGGAATACTACGTACTAGATGCATTAACAGTATTAAACTAGATATTCTTGCTGTCATAAAGGAGTGTTTTCTTCTGTGGGTATAATAATATGTTGATTGTACTACAATGCTCTGTAATTTACACTGTACTGGACGTTCTAAATATAACAGAATAAATAGCTATACATAGAATTATCACACAGTCAAGGATCATGAGGAACGCTGTGGTGAAGTGTGACTGACTTCTGTAGCCTGTAGCACAACACAGCTCACTCATGAACTGATCCCATCACACCCTGAAGACACAGCTAACTTAATCCACCTTTGTGTCAAAACACAAGGAATCTCCAACGTACAGTGTAACTGTACTGTTGTGCCTTTTATACTGATAGCTTTAATGATAAAATTATCAACACTTTAGTTTTTAATCTGAATGCAAAATGCAGAAGTTTATAGAAGCTGCTAAAGTTTGCTATATTAAAACTAACAAATGCAGTCATAAATCCTATTCACCTTAAAACAAATTCACGTATTGATGCACAGTAAGAAATGCACAACAAGCTCAAATTGTTCAGAAAAACCACAGTATGCAGCAGTTCCATCTTTACTTGTCAGAGTTACAGTTTAAAATCAGACTAATCCATCATTCTGCCATGTAAAACATTAAATTAACGTCACCACAGAAGAATGGATTTTTCAGAGAAATCCGAAGAAAACGCTGATTAAGCATAAGAAGGTTACAACAGGAGAAAGATAAGGTGCATCTGAGTTTATTTTCACTAGATTCCACGAAAGTGCAGCTAATTCTCAATAATGATTACGCGTAATATCGTCATTCCCAAATCTAGCTTTATTTTTTTAAATATTAAACAAACTAAGTCATTCATTATTGCTTTTGCAGAATTTGACACAGTACATTTGGTTCGTTTTATTTCTTTTCCTCGACTTTATGCAGATTGTGTGTTTAAGACTTATGGCAATAGCGGCCAACTTATGTATGCAAATAGATTCGCCTCTCTGTTGGGTGAGATTACTGTGAAGTGCTGCTATTTGCATTTGAAAATGATCCGGATTGGAGTGAGCGTGAGGCGAGGTGCAGTTAGGGATGATGGGTAAAAGAGAGCTTGCCACGATAAGCTGAAAATTGTGTTTGCCTAAATGCTTGCAGCAGCACACCTCGCCAACGCTTTGTAATTTCCCTTTTCTTTTTTTGTATCTGTCCTTTTTATGTACGTGGTTTAACAGTAACGCTGTTAACAGAGTTGCGGTTTAATACCAAGCCCTCTTTTAAATCTTCAGGGTGGCGTGATACCTCTGGCTGTGGATTACTAGTCCTCAACAAAGTCAGATGTCAGAGAGACCAGCAGTAAGAATACCTGCATATGCTCAAGATCCCAATGAATTAAAAACACAGCAGCCCCCCTCCCCCCCTCTCTGCAAACAATCTGAACACACCTGAAGACATTTTTATTTATAGTATTTGATGTGGATTTTCCTGTGTTGTGTAGCATCAAGTGCAAACCTTTACAGAGAGTAAATCAAAAGGGGCTTATGCAAAAAAAAAAAAAAAAACATTCAGGGGAGACCAAGGACAATTTAACACATTCAATAAATGTAACATTAGCAATTACACCCAGAGTAGCCATATCAGTGCATGCTCATCCTAAAATCAAAACATCCCAAAATAAACATTACATTTTAAATTAGTTTAAAGTGGATTTTTAAATGTTTTAGGGTCATCATTTTTTAATGATATTTTTGAAATTAATTTGAAATGTAGTATTATTAAAGTATTTCAGTATTTCAGTATATGTAAAATATTAAGTATTTTACATATACTGAAAGGATACATTTTTAAACAGCATAAAAGCTCTTGATAAAAAGTTACATATTTTGTGTGTGTGTGTTTTCTGAACTGATTTAAACACAGTATTAGAAAAGGTCTGCGCTGATCCTGTATGTATGAATGCAACAGCTTTTTAGTGGCCAGCACAAATTCACATCCAGCATAAATCTGCTAAAGTGTGTAAGAGTGGTAGATTTTAAACTGCTCATTCATTTACTCATTCATTCATTTTTTGGTTTACAGTTCAGTATACTCATCCAGTAAGAATTTTTTTGTGCATATGTATGTTTCATGGTTTGCACAAAAATACTAAGCAGCACAAGTGTTTTCAAAATGTTAATTGAGCAGCAAATCAGTATATTAGAATGGTTTCTGAAGGATCATGTGACACTGAGGAAAATTCAGCTTTGTTATCACAGGGGAAAAATGCATTTTGAAATATAATAATAAAATATCAAATTTAATTTCGAAATATGTCCTGCTCCAATAAAGCCTGTCACATTTTAAGGTATGTTTTGTATTTCAGTGTTTTGTATTTATGGGTACTTTTAGTTTAATTGTATCTGATTTAATTGATGACCACTGAGAAGCAAAAAGTAGAGATGAGCAAAAACTAAAAAGGGTTACAGTTATACCCCTTAGTTCCCTACTTCCTATTTACTTACAAGAAACCACAAACTCAGCACAACCTCAGGAAAGAAATTAAATGTGAGGCTCCTACTGACCGTGATGAGAGAACGGCACGGTGTTGTTTTTTCAGACAGTAAAGGAGGAGATGAATGTCTACGAATCAAACAGGAGGAAAACAAACTCATTCAAGGTGAAGTTAAAGAACTCTGTAGGCACTGTATGATTTCCTGAGAGAAATCTAGAGAAGAATACCTCTCTCCTGCCAGTTTAGAATAGTCATGGTAGCAACAGTAGGGTATTATTTCATTTTTCACTCCTATTGTAAATAGACACACCATGATGTCATATTACGTGTAAATAGAGTATAATAGCAAAGTAACATTGATCACCTCCCACGTTAACAAATTGAACTCAGTTAAATCTACCCAAATGAGGGGTTTTCTGACATCAGCCATTTTTATCTAAGATGCGTGGGACCCGTTCATGTGTATCGCACGTCTTGGCAGAGCGCAGTCGTCGCCGTCGTTAAAGCCCCGTATGAAATCTCACAGAATAGTGTGTCTCTACAGCACACAGACTCCTGGCTGAATCCCATTAAGCCTGCACAGCGCTGGGTAATGGGATCGGCCACGGGCCTTTATGTTCCTCCTCCCCCCCACTCCCCCTGCTTCACATCACGGCCCGCGAGGATCCCGCGTCTCAGCCAGGATAACGTGCCACAGCCCAAGCCACCGTCACAGATGAATATTCATTACCGCAGCTTTTTGCGAATTTTCTCCTGGATACGGCTGCCCCGGCGCCCCTCCTCTTCCCCTCTGCTCCCCTGGCAGAGCCGGCTGAAGGAGAGAGAGGAAGTGGGGTGGGTGAAGGGGCGGCTGGGTCTCGTAACACCTCGGGCTCTGAGACATGTGTGCGCAATTCCCATTTTATTTGTGTGCCGCTTTTTACGTGAGACGTTATGAGGCAGACGGAGAGGAATCGAGCTCTCAAAGGCAGAAAATGTACAATATAGGACAGTGAAATAGAGCTATGACAAGAATGATTGGCAGTGTAAAGGCTGAACAACAGTGGGTGCTGTTTTGTTTTTGTTTTTTTTCATTCATTATGAATGGAATTGAAAACAAAGATGCGAGGACACAAAGATTAGTTATAACTCTCACTCTGTTCTGAAAAAAAGTGGCATGAACATGGTAGCCTAATGGTTAAATAAAAAAATATATATATTATTAATATCATAATTGTCGATCAGGGAAACGAGATCTTATTACCATTCATACTGACACCGACATGCTTTCAACTTAACAGCATGTATAAACATTTTCATTTAGCTATCAAATAAAAATGGATTAATAATGTATTAAAACTGAAATACATATGTGTATGAATCCTTTTATTCAAGGTTACTGAATTTTTAGGCCAACATGTATTTATAACTAGTGAGAGGAATTCAATACACTAGTAAATAAAAATTTCTGGTCGGTAAGATTTTGAAGAAATATGATTAAAAAAAAAGCTGCATTTATTTGATCAAAATATGCAGTAAAACATTAATATTGTAAAACACTGTTACAATACAAAAATACAGTTTTTTATTTTATTTTAATATATGCTAAAATGATGCTAAGTTGAATTTTCAGCATCCAGTCTTTAGTGGGCCATAATTCTCCATAAATCATTGTAATAGCCTGATTTGGTGCACAAGAAACATTTATTATTATTATTAATGTTAAAAACAGTTGTGCTATTGAATTTTTACATTTTTCATGATTTATTGATGAATAGAAAGTTAAAAGGTTCAAAACAATATTTATGATCAATTTAATGTGATAAATTTAACATCCTTGCTTAATAAACTACTAATTTCTTTAAAAAAATACAAAATAACTAGTATACTGTATGTTATATAATTTATACCTTTTTTAATTTGACATGTAATGTTATGTTTTAGAATTTAACATTATAACAGTGTCATTCCATTACACTAAAATGTAATATTTGGTGAACTTTGATGCTAATTAAATGTAAAAATGAGTGCTAATTACTTCATTAATTAGTTAGTCAATATATTAGTCCCATCTGAATTTCATTTATAAATATATTTTCACTTATACTCTTTTTAATAATCATTTAATAATAAACGAGAGTCCCGTTGTGGGGATTGTCTCAGAATAAACTCACCTGCTTGGTACCCTTGCAAAACTTTTGATTTGGACTAGTCTTTAAAAAAATTAGCATGCTTCAAAATTTTTACATTATGTAAAGGGTACTGATGTGTTACGTAAAAGGAACAAACTGTCCATTTCAGAAAAATACATATACACTGGTCAGGGCAGGCGACACCCTGACCTTGAACCTTCAAATTACTCCGTCCTCATACTACTGACCTGGGCCAGCAGCTGAGGGGGAAACACGTCTGCGTAGCAAAAGCGTTCACTTTGTATCCAGCGAGAGCCTGAAGCCTTCTTCCCTCAAGCCAAGCTCTGTATCACTGCTATTACTGCTATCTCAGCAGCCGAATCCAGCTTTGAAGTTTCTGCAGATCTCAGAACAAAAGCATGAATTATTCCTATTTTTATAACTACATTAACCGTGCAGTAATAAATTGATTAATCTAGCCTGATGGGGAACGAATATAACAATAGACATAAAAAGTTCCTTTCTGTGTCTGGACAAAAGAATGTTTCTTCTTTCACATTAGCCTCTCTATATGTTATTAATTTACCAAAACCTTTACAGGGCAGACTTTTTTAAAAAAGGGAGGAGGAGAAGGAGAAAGAGTTTGAAATGAATGAGAATAATACTGACCTTTGCCAAGGGTGATGGATGAGAGAGAAATGCTCACTGGCATCCACTGCACTGGAGACGTCACCATGACAACCCTGACAGCCGCGGCAGCGTGCATGAATATGTACGACCCACATCTGGACAGCTGCTTTAGCCAATGCACTCCTGGTTAGGGCGTGTATGTGTGTGAATGCATGCACATTTGCATAAGTGTGTGTGTGACAGGTTCCATTCCTTGTGTTTTTGACTTGTTACTAACGACTGATTTATTAAATACCTACATTTAAAATGATAATGCAATACAATAAATGTGATAACCAAGCTTTAAGCAAAAAACAGTTCCTCAGTCAAGCGGCCATCCAGCCAAGCCTTGCGGGTAAAGATATTTTTCCAACATTTCCTAAGGTGAACTTCGCTTGTATTGTAATACAACTTGGTCAGAATACATCCGTCAACTCGCGGCAGTTTGGCGTGACACATAATTACTGGCTACCCCTTGGATGTTTGAAACCATATGGTTTCTGACCCGTTTTTCATTTCAAGTCATTTTCAATTAGAGAAATGCACGAGAGCATAGCGGGCAAAAGAGAGCCGTAGCATGTTCTGACTTCATCCATCACACCATTTAATCTGAGGGGGGAGAAGACATCGAGAAACTAAGAAAGGGAACAAGAAAGTGCGTATTCTATTTATACAGCATCTGGACTCTCTTTTCAGATTATTTGTTCTTGGTCCACCCAGCAGTGTATGCTCGCACATGAGAGAGAAGCAAGGGATGGAGAGAGAGAGGGAGGGAGGGAGGGTGGCTTTGTTACTCTTACTCAGTTCACCTCATTGAATTGTAAATAAGGTGTGATATTTTTACAGAGGGGAAAAAAAACCTGCACAGCCGGTGCACAGCAGACAGGCCGTCTGAATGTCTGAATGTCTGCCCGCGCTCTGCCTTCCCTCCAATGTAACTACAACGCTCCTCAAAAAATCTGGAGCCTCGGCCAATGCGTAAGGGAAATTTGAGTTTAAACATGTAATACTTAATCCCAAAACAAACAGAAAAGCAGCCCGCCGCATAAATCTAAACACTGCGGTTTGAGCCCTAAATTCATTTACAAAGCCCTGGATGGATGAGCTGACTATCAGTGACAACTTAATGAAGTTTAAGTATGCATTTAAAATGTGAAATATTTATGGTACTTTTCCCGTCGATAAACAGTAAACGCATAAAAGACTTTTAAACACGGTCATAATACTGTCATCTTAATTTATTGCTAAAGCAATGGTTTGACACTAAAACGCTCGACTTTAAAACTGGGCAAAGTACTTTTAAAATTTAAAATGTTTAAATACACTGTTGTGTACAGTCTACGCGTTAGAACAAAATCATGTTATACAGTATTTGTGATAAGATTCATTCTGCTGTATCTTTAAAAAAGCAATGGAAGACCCTAAACTATTAATGAATTCACTATACCACTAGATATACTAAAATGTATTTGAAATACATTTATTTCATGCTAAGTATATTACAGATACATTTAAACGTTTATGTACTCAATAAATTTGTAATTTTAGTATACTAAACTGGTATGCTAAATTGGAACAACTAATGTTGTACTTAATGCACTTTAATCGTGCAGTGCTGAAGTACACCTAAACATATATCCAAGTTTTCTTGCTAAAGTGGAACTATTGTAAATATATTTCAGGTACACTTTAAATATCTTGCATTTGAAGGCTGATATTATCCAAAGATAATACACTCCTCATCAATAGTGACATTAAAATAGACTTAATATTTAAAAAAGTGCATTGTGCACAAGTTGTATAACCCAAATAATTTTTAATTATAATTTTTATATCAGTCTTGAGTGATATTTCATTAACTAATAGCTTTGTACTATATTTAGTAGAGTATTTTAAATATATTACGTTTTTGCTAGGGACATGCAGTATAGACTCTAATGTAAAAATATACCTTCTGAAAAAGAACTGTCCTAGTGACTGCTTTTATATCTTTTTTCTTTTTTTGCACCTAATTTTCTATCAGGACATTGCTTGTTTTTAGGCTATCTAGATTTTTTTTTTCTTACAATGTAGTGAATACAAACATCTCAATAAATGGAATAAATGGCTTGCTTTCTATTCATTAAATGATTAATTTACCCCAAATAATACTTCTGCCATCATTTACTCATACTTTTATTGATTTTCCTTCTTTTGTGTCACACAAAAGGTGAATTTTTCATTTAATTAAAGCTAATGGCTACAGAATCAAGCTGAAAAATGACAAAATAATAAATGACAATAAAATGATGGTCAAACTTGTGCACTATGCATTCCAAGTCTTCTGAAATATGTGTGTGAAGAACGGACCAAAACGTAATTAGCTATTCATTGATAATTCTCCCTTTTGATCAGAAATAAATATTAGAAGTCACTACAAAACAATGGTAAACAAAAACAATCATCATGGACCAAACATCATAGCGCTATAGTTTATTTAAAAGCTAAAATGAAGTGGGCGATTTTCAGCGTTCAGGCTGTTCTTCACACAAAACTAACTTCGTATCTGTTGCAAAACACTTTTCATTGGACGGAAAAGAGCGGCTATGAGAGTCTTCAAGAATTCTCCGTTTGTGCTTTAAAGACGAAATAAAGTCTTATTTGGATTAAAAAGACATGAAGATGAGTAACTGATGGCAGAACTTTAATGGTTTTGGGAGGGTGAACAAACTATTAAAAGAAGATTTCAAACAGAGCCAAGCTGCTTGTTTAACACAAACTATAACATTTCCACTGTGGAAATGTTTTTCAATAGTGTGTTTTGGACCTATTGTAAACGTCAACCCCCAAAATTTCATTCCTTTTCACTTTTTGCCTCGCATATTATATGTCTCACTCAATATTTTCCTTGCCGTGTTGCTTTTTTATGCCATTGTCTTCCCCAGTCGTGGTTGAAGAGATGGGCTATTCTTTAATTTAACAGGAAGGTTTGAAGATCTCAAGTTCATGTAAACAGCACTGACACTGAGCTCTTCTTCTGCTTTTGTCTTCTCTCCTCTTTATTGTAGCCCAAGGTCAAAAGATGCCTGAGATTGTTGAATCACCTCAGAGGAGCCTTGTGTCTGATGTGAACTCAGCCTCTCCGCTTTGGTAGAGCTTGTCCTCCCTCTCATCTCCCTCTTTCTTGTCTTGCACTGTCGGCTCTGAAAACTCTTCTATCTCTCCCCTGTCCTCCATTCACCTTCTCTTTCAAACATCATCTGTCCTCTCATCTATCTCTCCACTCTTTTTAACTACTCACTCTATTCTTCTCCGTCGCTCACCTTTTTTTTCCCTGCGTCCCTATATCTCTGTCTGCGTCTAAGTGGTCTGTAAAAGGGCGGCTCTTTTGAGGGGACCAAAGGGTTGACCTTGCTCTGTAGGTACAACACAACCCGAACTGCTACTCCGAGGAAGAAAGCGGGAGAGAGTTTGGTTTTACTTGTTTGAAGTGAAGGTGGACGGCCCTTTGAACCGTTGCTCTTATAAATAAAGGTTCCTTTGAAAAAGCAGACCTGGTCAAAACAAGAGCATCTCACGGGTGATAGCGGTAAGCTCTAAGACTACAGATATGACTCAGATATGAGTCTCGGCCCTGTCTCGTTGGTTATGGAAATCGGAAATGATGCATTTGCATTATAAAAAGCAAGGTATAACATTTTGACAAGACACTTTAACAAATGCAATTTAAATGTAGCATTATTTTTTACAAAATGTTTCAAACTAATCTCGTGAGAAAACTGTCATGCGGCTTTTTCTGAAAGGTGTTGTGTAACACTTTCCACTCCCATAGTTCAATGCAAGATTTCAGCTTTACCGTATTAAGCGAAACACATGTCTGTTCATGAAAGGTCAAACCCGGGGTGTTTATGAATATTCAGATGACACATGCAAAGTAAATTACAGTTGTTTGCAGCAAACTTCTCTGAACCCTCTTGAACCCAATTTGTTGTGTTCTGAGTTTTTCAAGTGGGAATATTTTTGAAGTACAATCAGTTTAGAGGCTCGTACAAATGAAAGTGCAGGTGTAATGTTCCCTTTTTTTCATATCACTTTCAAAAGAACTTTCCAGCAAGTTTTATGGTGATATGTTGAAGTTTTTCTATTATTTTACATTTTTCTGCTTAGTTGTAATATAACAATTAACACTACTATCTAAATTATTAGATAAAACAATATTGGTAAAGTAATTCATAAAAAATATCTCTCTAAAACACAACAAGGAAGAATAAATGATTTATGTTTAAAAAAAAAAAAAAGTTACCAAATGAAAATGATTGAATGAATGATTTTTTTTTTTCAAAAAGCTAATGCTAGGTATTTATAAATATAAATTTTATGTTTAATCAAACTGTATTAAAACAAACTTTTTCAATTAAATTGTTTTTGCACAAACATTAAACAATGAATAAATGACTTGTTAAAATTGATTTATGTGAAAATAAAAATAAAATAATCATTGAAATGAGTTGTGTTTTCTGATAAATCCAATCTTATTTATAATATCAATCATTGTTAATATTATTTGTTTATCAATATTAGAGTATGATACTGCAAAATGCTGATTCAATTGTTTGTTAAAAAGAAAAATCGCAATATAGAGTAATTAGAGTAAAAAATAT
Organism: Enteromius mattozi; assembly: GCA_032359235.1. Classification (NCBI taxonomy): domain Eukaryota; kingdom Metazoa; phylum Chordata; class Actinopteri; order Cypriniformes; family Cyprinidae; genus Enteromius; species Enteromius mattozi. The sequence continues at coordinate 5,536,955 of JAUMHE010000056.1, forward strand.
GATTTAGTTGACTGATAAAATGAATTACAAATCATAATGAAATGCAAAGAATGTTACACAGATGCTGAACTGCGGACTGGATTCCCTCACACAGATGAGCCAAATTCCATATTAACAGTGATATTAAATGTAACAGTGTAAATTTGACTGGGCTTAGTCTGCCAATCTGAACTGACCCTTCGGGCCACTCACCTCAGCTCATCTCCCCTACCGCCATCCACCGCCCCACCGCCCCCCCC
>JAUMHE010000056.1:5563183-5586201 GCA_032359235.1 Enteromius mattozi
TGTATTTATAAACTGCTTACTAATGACTATTAATGTTGGAACAATGCTTTATAAAAGATGAACTGACTATTTACTAACGCTTAACTAATGATTCATAGCGTGCAGTTATTATAAAGTGTTACCCTGACGTTTTATTAGCACTTATAAAGTGCATTGATGCCTTGTTCAGCATGATCATATTTTAGATCCCTTAATTATATCCCATACTAACAACCTTACAAACTATAAATCAGCAGCAAAAATGACTTTTTTTTTGGTTGTTGTAGCAAAAGTTGTAGTTTATAGTGAGAAATGGTCCTTAAAATAAAGTTACCAAGATTATTTTATTTTATTTTTGACATTTACATGAATTATTATTAATAATTCACTGTCTCATGGTGTGAGGGTTACTAACAGTGAGAAACGCCGAACAGAGGCCTCAGACATGGGAAATCATATGGTGTACAGCACTAGTTTATTCTCTTCCAGTTTATGAATGTTATTGACCCCACAGGTCACACAAACTTGGGCCTTTTATTTTTGTTTCTCTAGTAATTCTTTGTGGCTTCCTACCCACACCAGCGCAGTTGATTTTGAATCATGGCTCTTAATTATATGCTCGTGCCCTGCATTAATACGTGCATTAACATAACCCATTGTTTATTCATTATTTCCAAGCCGTTTCTGAAATTATGTAAAACCATTTCTAAACAAAGAGCAGGCTTTAATAAGACTTGCCATTTTGTTTCATGCAATTCAAATGCTAGCAAGATTCTGGGGGGCAAAATGAACAAAATCTAACTAAAACGTCAAAAGGGATTACAAAACTACATATAAGTAGGGCTTTAGGAAAACTTGGAGAAAAAGGCATATAGGAGTCACAACACAAGTTGTAGAGGATTTTTGTTGTATCTTGTATAATCTTGGAATATGTGAAAAAGTTCGAGTTCGAGTTACGGTGCTCAAGAGTGACAAAAACTGCACTTTAAACTTTCAAGCATTTCACCTTCAAGAGTGGATTACAACAGAGTAACACAAAGCCAACATCTGTATCCAGATATGAAGAGCCAGTACGCTTATCAGATTCATAGGACAAAAATCAATTTTGAGGTAAGAAAATCAAAGGTCACGTCTGGCTTATAATTTGATTTGTGATCAATATCAATGATATTAAATAACAGGTAGCATCTGAATCAGCAGGTCCTTTTCTTTAATTTAATATAAAACCTCCACATAAGCATTTCATCTGCATTTGTGGTTATCAACCTTTTTGGCCCCCATTGTCCAACACATATTGCCTAAAATATTTCCTCTGCTGCAATTATGACAACTACTTGTTTTTTAAACTTTTTACTAAACAGAAACTGGGAGAGTTAATACATTTAATAAATTGAACATGATTCATTTTACGATTCTATAAAATGCAGATTTTTTAAAATCAAAAATAATTATTTAAAAACAGATATAGAAATAAAAAAGGTTGTGGTTTACATCCAGATTTCAATAAAATAAATTAAATTAAGTTGTTTGTGTGTGTCCTTGGACATTTGCTGAGGCCTCCATTGGAGAACCATTGGTCAAGATATTAAAAATATGACTGTCAGTAAATAAATTAGTGCATAAATACACAATTTAAAAGTTTAATTTCCTCATATTTTTCAGGTGAAGTGAAAAAAATAGTGGCAATGTTACAAAAATGATGAGATCATTGCAATTTTTATATTAATTGAGTAAATTAATTACTAAAAAGGCATTAAATGAGTCGAATAATTGTCACAAATTTAATCAAAAAAAAATGTTGAAAATGTTGTGCCGTGACAACTTTAAAAGTAAGTTACATCCCCTGTGAATTTTAGCAATGTGGCCTGAGGTAAAAAAAAAAAAAAAAACAAACAATAAAAATGTGATTAGTTAGAGCACTGTATATTTTATGAAACGTTGTTGCCAGATTGTTTGTTTTAATGCTGTATATATTATTGTAATGCCTTTTTGAAATTTTCAAACTGGTGTCTATTTAAAAAATAATTCTGAACATTGAAATAAAATAATAATTACACTTTCAGATTTGTCCTATTATTAAGTACATGCCCTATTGGCTCTTTTGTTCATGAATTCATTGATTCTTGCTGTGTGCTAAAAAGGTGCTGATGCACTGAAGCTGTAGGTCACTCACTGTCTGGTCATATTCTCCAGCCCCCGACTGACCTGGCAGCCCACATGAGAGGCTTGTTGTGGAACACGGCGTTTTGTGCAGGGCCGTGAACATGCTTATTATCAACACACAATTATCTGGACTAATCATGTGGAACCGCACAACAATCACCAGGGACCAGGGAACTAACGACATTCTCACCCAAACTCCCAACGCCGCGCAAACATGCATTTATTGACACTGCATAACAAGAAAGCCAGCATCCCTGTCAATATTCTCTTCAGATATTTCCTGTTGATTTGATTTTTAGTTCATATTTCTGTGGCTTTTTTCTGTATTCTCTGATTGATTGATTTTCGCCCCCGTCGCATATTCACTCACAGGATGTGTGGATAGAAAAACCTATCGAAATCTCTCCAAACACCACAGTGTGATGCATATTACTGTACAGTATATTGTTGTCTGGGTGATATACTGAGAAGTGGAGTCCACAAAGCACAAAACATCTATACGGAGTTATTTTCTCTTTCAACACATTGAGAATTAATTCACACATCTGTGTCACATCCCACAGAGAGAATGCTGAAAACCTGCGAGGTAGCTGGAGCATCAGTCCCATATCTCACAATTACAGACAAGTCTGATACGTTTAAATTACAAGGTACAATTAAAATACATGATTAAGATGTTTTTTTGTTTTTGTTTTTTAGAGTTTTCAGGTAAAAAAAAAAAAAAGTAAATGAATTAATTTGCACCAATGCAATTTAGAAATGACCTGCTACCAAGGGCAAAATGTAATTAGATATATTTCCAGTTGTTTATGAAACAGCCATAAAATAAAATAAAATAAAATAAATGACAGTGGTGTTGTTACAAAGTTACAATTTACAGTAATGAGTTTGTTTCAATCAAGAAATAACAATGATGAACAGAAATGACTGTCACAAGTTAAACAGATGTTGTTATAACAATAATAAAAACACTGTGCCATTAAAACATTAAAGCGTAGAAGCCTCATTTTATATAAATATACAAGCCCCATGAATTTTAGCATCAGTCCTCAAACAGATTTTGGTAACAATTTACAGAAAGGTTACATTTCTTAACATTACACTCTAAAAAAAAATGCTGGGTTGTTTTCACCCAACTTTCAGTCAAATATGGACTAATCCACTAGTTGGGTTAAATTTTTAAATTACATTTTTAACCTAAAAGTTCAAATTTGTCATAAAGTTGGGTTGAAATAACCCAGATTTTTGGTAACACTTTAAAATAAGGTTCATTAGCTAACATGAACTAAGAACGAACAATACTTCTAACAGCATTTATTAATCTTAGTTAATATTAATTTTAGCATTTACTAATGCATTAGTAAAATCACAAGGTGTGTATTAAACTTGTATTAAGCTTTTTATTATTAATAAAAAAGCATTTATAAATCTTAGTGAATGTTATTTTCAACATTTAATATATAATTAAAATTAAAAGTTGTATCTGTTAATGTTATTTAATGAACCTAAGCTGACATGCTAACTAACAATAAACTGTTGTATTTTTAACAGCTGTTAACAAAGACTTATAAATACTATAATATCTGTATAGTTAATTGTTAGTAAATGCATAAACCAACTTGTAGGACCTTCTAGTAAAGTATGACCAAGATATTTCCCAATACCAATAAAAAGGAAAACACTGATAGTTCATTTTTTAATAACGTTAGTTATTATGCAATTAGTGCTACTTAAATATCACATTTGCCAAACATACATTAAGTTAGAACTTCATATTATTGTTTAGTGTTTTGATTATGCATTGATTTCTCATGTACCAGTGACCTCTAGTGGCTGAAATGTAGATAGACACCAAAATATTCCATATATTTATATATTTAAATAAATAAACACTTGGACAAAAGGATAAACACATTTGTTGTGAAGTGATTTCCAGTGTCAAATACTAGAAGTGCATGTATTGAAAGGTTATTAATGTTCAATCTCACAGGTCATGAATTGAAAATTGGTTTTACATAACTGCAGCCTTTTTCAGGAAACAACTGGTTTAACCGAGTAACTCTAAATCCTTTCCAATTGTACACATTACCTCTTTTTGTGTCCATAGGTCAGTATGAGCACACACAGTTCGGTTCTCATGTGCAATATGATCCAAGACCTTTAAATAACACACTGTCCAGCATTGCAGGAGGCCTACAGCTGGCCCGAGAGAAACCTAATATAGACACAGACATACTAAAGACTGACAGTAATACATATACAAACATGCAGAAATAGACACACAAACTCTCAATGTGTTCTGCTGCAAACGGTTTGGAAGTCTCATATAGCAAGAGAGCATGCAGTACTGTAGACATACATTGATTGATATGCATGCTTAAGTTTAATGTTTGTAATATTGCCTCAAACAGTCCTACGTACAGTGAGAGCGCATACACACAGCTGTCACCTGCCATATAGATGAGTCATAGCTCCCAGCGATTCTGCTGTTATATGGATGCACCTGTCAGTTTCTCGTCTACAGTCTGTCTCTGATGGGAAAAGGTAATATTGCCTCATATTCAACATTAAAACTGCATTCATATGTGGCTTACCTTTTCTTTCTTTACCATAGGGAAAAATCTATATTTAAAAAATTCTAAAAAATGAATGCAGCATGGGTGATAGACCCTCAGGTTTATCAAATGAAATGCTGAAAATGTATACCTATATATCTATATCTATATGTCTATCTATCTATCTGTGTGTGTGTGTGTATATATCCACACACACACTCTCTCTCTCTCTCTCTCTCTCTCTCTCTCTCTTTTATTACATATATATTAAATACATACATACATACATGCATATACCCATGCAGCATTATCCTGAGAAGACTTTCTTACAACATGCTTATTTGGTTCTCCAAACTGAAATGTTAGCAAAACACTCATTTTTGTTTGACTAAATAAGGCTTGATATTATTTATTTATTTTCTCGGTATTGACAGCTGAAGGTTAAGATATTAAAGTTGCTATGAAACGCATCCATTTTTTAAATGCATCTTATTGATCTCTTTGTGAATGATCCACCCATTTATTATGCCTTTCATTTTTTTTAAAGACCTTGTAATTTTTAATCAAAACTCAACCTTGCCATCCACAATTGAGAGCAAGCTTGCATTTATTTTTGGGTTCAACACCCACATCTCAAGAATCCAATCAATACCCAAAAACCCAATGTAAAATATACAAAGAATTAATTTTTAATCAAAGGTTTAATGAATCTTTTGAAATATTAGTACATATCAGTTGTACTTGATAGCAATATATAATATTATTTACAAAGCAAATATATATGTGCTGTGGTGTGTGAACAAGCTGTGCAAGTAAAACGTAAAGCTTTCAGGTCAGCTGGGTATTTCTACAATGCTACAGTCTGTTTAGATTATTTCAAAGACTGAGGGGGAAAACACTCTATAGAAATCAGGTGAAAAAAGGTGGAATAAACTCAAAAAATGTGTACATTTATACTGGAGAAGGTCAAACAGAAGTCTACTGATACGTTTTGGTAATTTATCAGAGTAATATAAAAATGCAGAGGTTCCTAATAGACATATTAAACATAATTTAAAACTTTGTGCAAAACTATTCTCGCACAAACACTCACACATACATGAAGTGTTCCCAAACCATCCATGATCAATGTTTACAGTACTGCTCACAGCACACATCATGGCCAAATATTGAAGCCATATTTGCACATTTCAAAATCAATAATAGCTGTACCCCACCTTGTCCTAAAGGAAATCACTGCAGATAATTAAAGGGATACTTCACCCAAAAATGATATGAATAATGTAAGCAAAGAGTTGGCATTCATAGTATGTAACTGTTTGGTTACAAACATTCTTCAAAATTTCTTCTTTTGTGTTCAACAGGAGAAAGAAACCCATGCAGGTTTGGACCGACATGAGGGTGAGTAAATGATGACAAAGTTTTCATTTTGGGGTGAACCATCCCTTTAATGCATTTCGAGCATACAGTCTCATTCTTCTGTTTTGAAACCTTTAATGAGGTTCAGTTATAATGATGTTGGACTGTACGGCCAATCACTAGAAAAAGAAGACCAGATAGAAGACAGAAGAACACACCCACAGGAGCAAACATGAAAGAGAGGCCATAAGTTATATTGAGCTCAAAACCAGGGCACTTCGACTTCTGATAGTCCTCATATGAACTTATTACATCCAAAACATCTAGCCAGAAAACATACATCACAGTGACAACGAGAAGGAAGAAACCTGGAGAAAAGAGACAGTGTGGAGGAATGAGAAGCAATGTGAAAGAGAGAGATAAAGGGTACAGAATAAATAAGATGCTTGTGATATCTGTTACACATGAGATACTATACACCATACCTCTTCATGCATTCCTTCACTTACCAGAAATGAGGTAGAGTCCACCTCCTGCTTTATAAAGGCGATGACTGGCAAACGGAGCTGCGCAAATAATAATGAAACCGCCGGCCACCACAGCAGCAACTCCCAGTAACATAGAGACGCTCCAGAAACCTCTGTAGACTAAAAGATAATGTTTGTCATTTACACAAACCAAAGGGAAATGGTTCAGTATAGCAGCCAATTCAGTTACACTATATATGAAGTGGTACTACAACATTTGTGACTTAATATTTATGGGGGGAAAAAGATTCAACTTGAATTGCATTTTGATTTTAGGGCGGGGAAGGTCTGAGGGATCACTTCAGTAAAAATATTTTCATATGAATAAACAGAAAAGGTTATTGGAATTTGCATTAGGGGCATAAACAACATTGACCTGTTAAATAAATAAATAAACTTACTTATGGCAGTCTGATAGCTGGTTGTGTTGTAGATCTGGTCAGGGAACGGAAAGGGGAGAAGATATGCAGGTTTGCATTCCCTTGCATGTGGCTGATTTTCTGAGGGAAGAACAAGGAGAATTGACATTTATTAGTATGTGAGCTCTAAATCATTGTTTCAATAAAGATTCCAGAGAAGCGTTGCATGTTCAAGTTGTTTGCTGACTGAGGTTATCTGAACACTTCTTCCCTCTCTTTGAACCTTCTGTAGGGCAACAGATCAGAGCCCTTTAATATTTGTGGCACAGTCTCACCCAGAGCCTCACAAGAAGGCCAAGTGAGCACGACTGAGCACTTCACACTTTGTAATATGGAAAAAAATTGTAAGTTTAAAATTAGTTCATTATTAGGTGTTAACAAACAACAATTTTTTCAGCATTTATTGTCCATTATTTATTCACACTTAAATATATTTAATATATGTATAAATTAACACTAACCTATAGTAATAAATGCTGTGAAATAGTTTTGGTCTGTGGAAAACCACAGAAGACCTCTATAAATGTTTGTTGCACCAAAACAAATGTAACAGTCTCTTACCAAACCAAAACTTCCACAGATCATCATCGTTCATGATTTCATTAAAGCTACAGCGCCAAAAGAGGCCCTCATGATGAAAGGTAATGTTCTGGTCTTCGCTAAATTGGTCCTGACCCTGGTTGACCACGACATCACCTCGCTGTGAAGGAGCAGAGAGCAGAGGTCAGAGAGCAACAAACATCTGTTGTGCAGCAAGCGATTTTAAAAATTTGAAAACAACTAGAGAACAGGCACTAGCAATCTATGGACTGGACGCATGCTCTTTATGTGTTTAGATGCAGTTTACAAAAACAAGTAAGAACATTATATTATGGAATGCAGAAGTGCTTTGGGTCACTTGACTCAACTTAAACTGGTAGCCGTTAACCTGTTGACCAGTGACAATGTTTCAAAAAATAGCTTGAATGATCTTAGAGCAGCTATTGACCAACAAATGACCAGCCCAGCCATCTAGAAAACAGCTATCATCTTCCAAAACACTGCTAATAGCAGCAATCTTCAAGAGAAGCATGCACTAAAAAAAATAACAAGTGAGCACTGTAATTATTCTCTACAAAGAGAATGTACATGTAAATTTCCATTTAAGCAGCACAATCAAAAGATACAGAATTGCTATGGCAATCCAAAGCAGTTCAACATCAAGCTTTCCTGCAGGCATCCGTCTTTCAGCTTCCAAGCACAAAGGTGCATCCAAAGCACACTCATGGCAATTTGTCAAAACTATTTTACATTTTGACAAATTGTTAGCCACAGTTCAAGCCAGAACAATCTCATTCATACCACTAACTGACCCTTACATTTAGGGGTTGACCTTTGATGATACATCTTTCTAAAAAACTATTTCCACCTTGCAAAACAGAGCTCAGGTTGTGCACATGTCAGTAACAACTCAATTGTCCCTCCCCATCCTTTATGAGGGAAACCTAATTCACGTATGACTCCTATGAATAGAAACTGCACTGAGATTCCAGTTTGGTTATTTAGTATTAAGCGTGGTATCACACTACAGCATGTGATAGTCTACACTCAAACAACTGCAAGACTGTAAATAGTGACGTTTAAGGATGTCTTATGACAGTCACTGCTTATAAACCAAATATGCCCATGACTGCTTGAGGATGTTGCTTCAGTAAAGATCAAAGAACAAAAATCTAGTACAGTTTACACTAAAATCCACTTTTAGAAGACTTGTTTCATATTAATAAAACAGACAATCTAGTCTTCTGATAACTCACCAGAACTAATATTCGTATAAATTAAACACTTGTCCACTTTTATTTTTGCCCTAAATGAGTTGAAACAACTCTTCCACCCACCTGGAAAGTAACCGGACCATTTGAATGTGAATTGCAGGTCTCTGATGCCAAGAGCCAATAATCCGTGCCAAAAGACAAGAGAATGAACAGAGTTGCCAAGGCACCAAAGAGCCCAGCAAAAAATAGTGCCACATGCAACTTCATGATGACAATCTTAGAGTGCAACTCTCTCAGCTGTTTACTTCTTGTTAAACAGTCTCTCCTCCTTCCCACATGAAACAGTCACTGAAATTACGTAACTCCTCACAATCTGTGTGAAAAATAGTATCTTAGTCCTGTTATGCTCAGCAAGGTGTATAGCGTGTGAACACAAGTGGCTGTTCTAGTACTCTTCCGAGCTCTGATGTCTATGTGTGTGTGTGTCAGTGTCCTCTTCCCTTAGCCAGAGCAGGACCTGGCATTGGGTGGGGAGTGGGCTTCATGACAGCACACTGGCGAAGAGCTGCCCACTGGGCTATTTTGGTCAGTTGAGTGAAGGTGCCTGCTGCCTCTGTCAGAGGAGTGGTTTAAGAATGAGATTTCAGGAGGGAGATGAGTGGACTAAAATAACCCCCCACAGGACAATCAGCAGAGAGAGGAATGAAAATGAAGACACTAGAGCTCAGCATTCTCAATGTCCGTCACAAAATCCCACCACCAACTGAGAAGTGTATTTCGAAGATGAACCAGGGTTAGTACATGTACATCCATTTAGACATAACATATGGATATATATAATCTTATTAATGAATGTTTCTTAAGCAACATTCACTCAAAAATCAACATATTAAAAGGTATATCTGTCTGCTAAAAAACAGGAATAAATAAAAAATTTTAAATATATTAAAACTTGCAATAATATTTCACAATATTACTTTTTTAACTGTACTTTTGAGACTTCTTTTAAAAACATACCAATAAATAAATAAATATCCCGTACCACTGGCCCCCAAGCTTTTAAACAGTAGTGCAACTGCTTCCACTATATAATCATATGATTCCACTTGAATATAATGATTAAAACTGTCAATACTTGGAAAACAGAAAATACACACTCATTATATGTCAAGTGGGGCATTTTGCACCAAGCAGATAAACCTGTGACAAATTATCACTGTGCTGTGAATGAAGGCCAGAGCCACTGAAGTGGACATAACTCTATGAAACCGGGCATTTCCTAAGAGGCTTTGAGCTGGGTTTGAGTGTGGAGGGATATTTAGGGATTAGAGATACAGGAGAAAAATTACACAAGCTAAAATTAAAAATAATTACAACAGATGTCCGTTGATGACCGCAAGCGCTGGAAGTCTTCTGTGGTGTAGTAATGACTGTCTGTGGTGTTTCTGCACAGCAGAGGTGGTTTTAGTTCCTTGTGCTGCTATATTTATATATGCGCTTCATCCTGTTATTGAGAAACAACAGTCCTTTTCATCTGCAGAGAAAGAAAAAAAGTTAATGCTACTTTACTGTTAATTTGGATTTATTATCTTGAATTAAGCTGTTATATGTTCTGGTATACATAATCAAAAGCATTCCTTTAACACGAGATGTGAGGATGGGTCCATGTGAGTGTGTTTATGTAAACTATCTTGGGAACATCACTGTATCAGCGTTATCGGGTAACTTGGCTTCCCCAAGTCTATTTTATACCAATATAATGTGGCTAAGGATAATAGATACATATTCAAATTCACACACACACATACACAAATTGTGAGGTCTGTAGATCAAGGAAGTTGGGAGAAATATAAATAGGACATAATGCAAGTTTTCAAAGGCATGGCATCCACCCTCTCACCCACTCAAGTGACCTACAGTCTGACAGAGAAGAAAAACCGCCAGTAGATGGGGCTGAAGTATGCAGAGTAAATGACTGACTGTAAAGCTGTATGGTACAAAACACAATAAACTACATAAATATACAACATAAAATGGTATTATTTTCAGCAACTTGCCTTTTGAAAATCATATTTCCCATGTTACAAAAACGGCATTTTCCAGCTTAGAAACATTGCTAAGCTACGAAACATGTCACCTGTTTCTCATGCAGAAAAGTTAATTCATGCATTCATGACCTCTAGACTGGATTATTGTAATGTACTGCTAGCTGGCTGCCCTGCATCATCAATAAACAAGTTACAAATAGTCCAAAATGCCGCTGCTACAGTCCTTACCAGGTCAAGAAAAAATAATCATATTACTCCAATTTTACAGTCTCTGCACTGGCTGCCTATTAAGTTCCATATCAGTTACAAAATATTATTACTCACCTATAAGGCCCTTAACGGTTTAACTCCTGCATACAGTACCTAACTAGTCTTCTGCCACGCTACAGTCTAACCCGGTTTCTAAGGTCACAAAACTTATGATAGTACCTAGGATAAGAAAATCCACTAAAGGAGGTAGAGCTTTTTCACACTTTGCCCCCAATCTCTGGAATAGCCTTGATAACATTCGGGGTTCAGACACGCTCTCTTTAAATCTAGACTAAAGACACATCTCTTTCACATAATGCATCTCATAATATTTGTACTACAGTTATATCTGATTAAAGATGTCAACCCTCTCAGAGGACCTCAGAGGATGCCAACCCTCAGACAACATACAGAATTACCAAATTTTGCCATATGTTAAATATATTAAGTTTCTACAATATATAAACATTTTGTAGAAATGCAATTTCCTGTAAAGCTGCTTTGCAACGATTTGTATCGTAAAAAGCACTATATAAATTAACTTGAATTGAATTTTTAAACTATAGCCTAGAACATCATAATATAAAATATCACAATGGACAGATACAATATTTACCATCCTCCAAATGAAAGAAAAGGGATTAGGTTTTTATATTTAAACATTAAAGAAAAAAACTGTAAAATTATTTTGAAAATTGCATAGTTATTTCATTAATTTCTTACTGGAGGTACTGAAAATTCAATTAATACATAATCACTACAGCAGAGGAGCACAAATTTTGATTGAAAATATGTGTCATTATATCCTATATACATACTGTATTATAGCCTATATTGTATTAGATATATTACATTAAAATATATTAATTTGTGTTTAATTTAAAACATTTTGTGTATATATTTCAATGCAAAAATAAAACATTAATGAAGAAAAGCTTCTTGTGATATGAATGGCTTACCAATTAAAAATATATTTACAGACTATAATCTGTTACTGGCCACTTTAGGGCTCCAGACCATGATTTGGCATTTCTGCATGTTCGAGCAAACCATATCATTGTGTACATCATGATTATGACGACGATGTCATGTCAGATGAATGTTTTCGGAGGCAAACAAACCACTAAAAAAACATTACACAACTCACCCACTGGTAGCTAACATTACTCACAGACGTTTGCATTGTTGTTTTCTCACTAACTACTAATCACTACGTAGGTGGTTTGTTTAAAAATGTTCACTTTATTTGAGAAAATTGGAAAAAATTTTCGAACACATTAAATATCTCATAATAAATGCATCATTTACCAGGTAGAACCAGCTACATTTTACTCGCAGTTCAAACAGAGCGCGTGTGCGTTCACTGGACTGTACCATCAACAGGAGATCCTGTACATAATGTAAACCACACACCGGTGAAAACCCTCCCATTCATGCGCACGAAATTAATTACGTCTTTTTTTAAAACAAATAAACACAAGCACCCAGGGATATTCGTGATTTCCAGGAGGATATTTCCCTCACAACACACGGAGCGCCGCTTTTAAAGGGACAGATGGTCTAAACCTCGTGCTGTTTCTTGAAGAACAACATTGCAACGCTGTCCGCCGCTTCCGCATTGACTGCACAAGTCTCTGTCAATGCGGGAGAATGAATAACTCTAAATGTGCCATTGCCTACAAACGACGGAGACCAAGGCGGATCATACGATGTATATACGTGGTGGGATTCATGGTGAGTGTCCTGTTTTGTATTTGAAGAGGGTCTTTTGTGTGGCATTGATCGCAGTGACACATCAATTTAGTAAGTTTACATGCATCTGATGCCTCTGTTGTGCACACGTGATTCATATTCACAATGGCACATGAAATAGATTTGTAACACTTAAATAAGAATAATTTGCTAAAACTGTTTTAGGACAGGAGTGTTGTATACAAGAGCTCACTGATAATGATATTTTATCACATGACATCTTAGGCAAGATGTTTTTTTTACTGATCTTTATGTTCATACTATTGTCACATTAGCTTTTTTAGCTTCCCATATTTAAATGAGGATGCATGCCTTGGCATTTCATATTTTTGCATCAGTAGAAATCTTTTGTCCTGTCTGTGGATTTTGGCAACACCCATGAGAAAGAACAACCTGTCTTTCTTCTTCTTTCCCTTTCAGACACTTCCTGGCTTTAATTCACTGGTAGATTTGGGTAGATTAAAAGTTTAGTTTAATAGAAAGTGGCATGAAACTGGATTGGTGTGACTTTAATCAAGTCCCTGCCCTGGCTTGACTGCATATAAAAATCCAGGCAAACAAAGTCATGGTCTGTGGCTTTTGTTTTAGTTGCCCTCAAAATTTTTTGGCAACTAACATTACTATAATGACAGCTGACACCTTCATTCATTTTTTTAGCATTTTGTTAAACTACTTTATATTATTCATTTCAAATAAAAGTGTTTTTCAGCTGTCCAGAAATATATTTGACCTGATTAGGCTGTTTTATCTTCGGAAAACATATCTTAATTGTAACTGTGAGTTTTAATGCATTTATTATTTATTTAAGTCAAGTGGCAAATTGCATTTTAGAATAATGTTTACATTTATATTTAAATGTCATACAGCTAAATTTAATGTCATAGAAGCCTTTAAAAATGCTTAGGTATATATGTCTGTTCTGCAGTTCAGGATTCATGTAATCAGTAAATTTAATTCTATATTCTTACCCTCTCATAGTAAATCTGTAATTGGACTCTAATCACTAATGCAGTATGTTATAAAGGGAAAAGCTTGAAATCTGTTTATTAAGCTGTGTTTGCTTTGCTTACGTGTAAATTTATTGTGTGTGTGTGTGTGTTTTTAGGACCTCTTTGGGGTCAGTATGATTATCCCTTTGCTGAGTCATCATGTGAAATCTCTAGGAGCAAGTCCTACTGTAGCTGGGATTGTAGGTAAGTCTCTGTTGTTGTTAAATTACATGTTGGCAGCACCAGGGTCCAGTATTAAAAACATATTTAAGTATTAGAAAATTGTTGGCTCTTTATTAAAACTATTGTCTATTATAAACTATTATAAAAATGATCCTCGTTTGGTGTGATCCAGAGAAAAAGCTAATATTTATTCAATTCAATTCAATTCAAATTTATTTGTATAGCGCTTTTCACGATACATATCATTGCAAAGCAGCTTTACACCAAAGTAATGTTTTACAGTATATGTAGTAGTAGCTTGTACATGTACATATGGCATAGATGTGAGGTAAAGATCAATTAATAACGTAATCGAACAGACAAGGAACATTATAAATTAGTAGCAGAGTTCGGTGGTGCTGCGTGTTGTTTCAGGGTTGGCATCATCTGAAGTCCTCTGTGGGGTTTATGGATCTATATTGTAAAAACTACTATTTATTAATGAGTGAAGAAGCATCACCATGCCATCCCTGTTAGACTCCTATGAATATTTGACATGTTTTACTAGACAGCACTGTTTTTAATGCAAATAGATAAAATTTTTTGAAGTTTAAAAAGTAGAACCTCCGTGTTAAATAAATAGGCCTAGATTAATAATCAGAGATATGAATTCTAGTCGGTTTAACTACATCACAGGTGTGAATTTATCAATATTTTACAGTATTTTACAATGGTTTCAAATGCGCATAATCAGTGTTTAGAGTCTGAATCATCCAATTTTTAAAGTTCTTTAAATCAGTTTGGCACATCAATATTGGTATGTTTTTCAGGCCTTGTTGAATAGAGAATGCTGATTCTCTCACAAGAATGTTGCATCTCTAGATCCGAGTAGTGATCTTTTGAGGATGCACAGCATTAATTCAATGCAAGATCATTTTAATGGAACAACTGGCATTTGTTTTGTCTAAATTTAAATATCCAATTTTGTTTAATTCTGCACATCCTATTTTCAAAAGGACCAATGTCAATTTATTTTTCCTACTTTTTCAGTCAACAGATGACCTCATTGCTGGTGGATTGTAATTTATAGACAAGAATGTCTTTGAAATCACCAGAACATTGCCTGCACCTCGTCTCTGATTAAAAGGGCTGCTTACATATGGCCCATAATGTCAACGGAAATCACCAGTTCAATTGATATTTTCACTGATTTCATGAGGCAGGCAGCTTAGGTTGTGATCACAAGATGACCTCAACAGTTAAAATTAGTTACTAGTTAATTTAGTGATACTAGTGATGATAAATAAAAAATTTTCATTGTTGCAGGATCTACATATGGAGTTTTACAACTCTTCTCTAGCACTGTGGTGGTAAGTAGCGATTTTTTTTTGTAAGGGAGCAGTATTTGCCACTGTAATATGATTATCAATCTTCTGCTCTCAATTTAATAATTTATCTCATCCGATCTGTCTCCATGGAGAATAAAGCACGTATCACAGTAATTGTTTATTAGAATTAACATTTCAGGGAGCTTTAAACTGCAGATTGCTCTCACGTCTAGAGTGTGTTACTGTAAAATGAGTCATCATGTTACCATTGACGAACACACTGACACACACATATTTAAACTGGTTAAAGACTGAAGGGTCACGGGGCTAGTTAAGAAGTGAAGGAGATGTTTGTCTTCTCTTGGATGTTAAGCTTGGAGACAGCAGACAGGAACACTGAACCTCTATGACACGCCTGTAGGCCAGAAACATAGAGAACATAGTAAATCCAATTTAGGTTTTTATTGCATTACACCAGTGTGCAGTGTCTGCATATCTGTGTGTGTGTGTGTTGCTTCAGTCTAATGAGTGCTGGTATGGAGATGCCTGCAGTGCTTGCCTCAGGGCCTGCGCTGTTTCATTTGTCAGGTCTGATCTGTCTGCCTGTAGGCTATAAACTTTGTCAAGACATTCTTTCCTTTAATAAATGACTAAGATTCTTATTTAAAGGTCCTGCAATTAATGTCAAACAGAAAATGTCCTACCACCTGACAGATATGACTGAAATTGGTTTCCTGTCATATCTGTGTCTGTGAAAGCACTATATTTTGTGTACAACAAAAGAGTCTGACCATGAGCTGATACATGTCAGTCATTTT
Organism: Enteromius mattozi; assembly: GCA_032359235.1. Lineage (NCBI taxonomy): Eukaryota > Metazoa > Chordata > Actinopteri > Cypriniformes > Cyprinidae > Enteromius > Enteromius mattozi. Next base: position 5,579,286 of record JAUMHE010000056.1, read on the forward strand.
AAAGCTTTCGGTTTGCTGACATTGAAAGGCAGGGTTGTGGAGGGAGCTGTTTTGGTAAGATTAGCTGTTTTGCTAAGCTTAAGCAAGGTTAGCTTTTTAGCAAAACAGCTAGCGTTGCTTATAGCATCTTTATAGGGTTACATGTCGTGCAAAACTCTCACAAGATTGTGTATTTGCTGCTATTATCCCTGTGATAAAGGAGTACACTTTAGCATACTTTGGATATTAAATATTTAAATTGATACTAAATGCAATTAGCCAAAATTCTGAGTCCATTTTGACAGACTAGGAATTAAGTGCATATAATTACTTCTATTGACTGTATTCCCTTTCTATTAAAACTTTTTTATTAATCATGTACTTGTAATTACACATTTGGCACAAAGAAGTTGCAAATGTATGTTAAAAATATATACATTTTAAATGTAACATCATATAACATGCTAAATTTAATCAAGTACTTTACACAGGCTTTGTCAACACATTAAAATAAATGTACCTTTTTAAAACACTATATTTAAAATATTATTAAAACCTAATGATTTAAAATGTAAAAACTTTAATCTGACACTGTTGCAGTTTTTTTATTTTTTTTTTTTTTTTATCAAAACAGACATTACTATTATTTTTTGAATAAGCAAGCTTAGTATTGATAATGACCTCTTTTATATATTTGTCTTATGTGTTATATTCTCTGATTGGCAGGGAAGTTGGAGTGATGTGGTAGGGAGACGTTATTCACTACTGACATGCCTTTTGCTCAGTGCCTTTGGATATGGTCTGCTGGGTCTGTCCACGAGTATTGCACTCTTTGTGCTGGCCAGGATACCAGTGGGTAAGTAGGGGTGTACTTAGGTTCATATTGCAAATAAGTGGGTACAGCATTAATGAAATTATTCCCTTCCCTCTTTAAAGGGCTCTTTAAACACTCCCTGTCTATCTGCCGAGCGCTTCTGTCAGATCTTGTGTCAGAGAAAGACCGGCCTCTAGTGATGGGCCACTTTAATGCAGCCTCAAGCGTGGGATTCATCCTGGGACCAGTGGTGGGTGGATATCTCACTGAACATGAGGGCGGTTTTTACTTATCCTCATTCGTCTGTTCAGCCATTTTCATTCTAAATGCAGGTGAGCAAGATTGACTGTAGTTACGTACATAAAGAAAGTAACTTATTCCTTACAAGTGCAGACAAGTATAGATAAAACCTAAGCTTTTCTGAGATTGCAGTTATCTTTTATTTATTGTTTACTTACCCTTAAGTCATTCCAAAAAAGCTTTTCTTTCACTGGACACAAAAGAAAAAAAGATGGACTGTTTGCCATGTACTTGTAATGAATGCGTGCTAAAGTTTTCAAACTTCATAAAGGACACTGTTTCATATGTACAGCATTTTAACCATTTACCTATATAAACCTATATAAATATATACTTATCTAAATGTTGTCTTCTCAGGTTTGGTCTGGATGTTACCTTGGAGTGAGACGCTAAATCACCGTATTGATGCAAACGCCAACAGTAAAACCAAACCCAGCAAATCCTACGATGAGTTAAAGTCAGTCCAGCAGAACTGCTCAGATAAAAACCACGTTCGCCATGCTAATGCATCAGCAGTATGCAGTCAAACGAATGGAGGCTGGGGCTGGAGAGATATGTCCATTGTCTGGAGACAGCTGACCTCAGTGTGGATACGGATCCGCATGGTGGCTTCCTCCGATATGTGGGACGTGTTCCTGGTGCGTCTTCTAATGGCCGTATCCATAATGCTGTACTACAGTAACTTCTCCTTAGCCATGGAGGAGCGTTTTCAGCTCAAACCAAAGGTGACAGGCTATTTGATAAGCTACAGCAGTATGTTGGGGGCTCTTGCTGGCTGTTTGGTGGGACCTGTCACAAACCTCTATGGCAACAACATGTCTGCTTTATTGTTACACTCTACCGCACTCACTTGCACATTGATCTTCCTGTATGCCACGGCACCCAACGTCTGGCAGGTCCTGCTCACTTCCACATTCTTTGCCATCTCTACCACTATCGGACGCACTTGCATCACTGACTTAGAACTGCAGCGTGGGGGAGCCCAAGCTAGCGGGACGTTAATTGGAGCGGGACAGTCGGTCACAGCTGTGGGACGGGTCTTAGCTCCACTGCTGTCTGGTCTGGCTCAAGAAGTCAGCCCCTGTGGACCTCCTAGTTTGGGGGTTGTGCTGGGACTGCTAGCTGTGGGTTTGCTGTTCGTGAGGACTCCTAAGTGGGACAGCAAGACAAAGGTTAAAGACAAGAGTCCCAAAAAATAAGGTAAAAACCACTCAAAGTGACAGAAAGACGAAAGATTGTGGTGGCAGCTGTCTTTTTTTTTCCTCTCAGGTGATGTGATAAATTTTTGGGAGAATGTGGGATGTTTGGATATTTATACCAGCTACTAATTGTGAGACTCCCATCGGTAATATGAAAGAGAGCACCCGCCTGTGCATATGCAGACTTGATGGAGTCTGATGCAAAGTCTAATGAGATGAATGTTTATATCAGAACATTTTGCCGTTTATTGCTTCAACACCAGGCAAAACCAGGACCAGAAGTGGGACATTCATTGTTGAAAGACTTTTATTTGTTATATAAAAGTGTAAAAATTGTATGTTTCCTGACAAAATTTTGGACTCAAGTTACATAAGAAAGAAAGGTAAGGCTGATATACTTCCACGAAAACTGTTTTCTGCTCCATTTTGGGCAGGAGAAACGTAACTATGTGATTGAGTTTTACCTCACTGTGGCATTGATATTCGTTTAACCACTATTTATCATTGGTGCACTTCATAATACTGACTTTCATCTGTGTTTTAAAATTAAAAGTCATACAGTTGCCCAAAAGGCTAGCAATAATGTTTTTGATAAAACTGTATAAAAGTAAAGTATAGGACACATACACTACTGTTCGAAATTAAGTGTGGAGTCATAAATAAAGATTGTATTCATTTCTTATTTTGAAAATATATATATATATATATATTTAACAAGCATGCATTATTTTGATCAGAAATGACACTAAAGACATTTACCCCCGGTTTCACAGACAAAAGTTAAACGTAGTCCTAGACTGAATGTTAATCTGAGATGTTTCAACTGAAAGAAACTTAAAACATGTCAGTAACTTTGTTTTGTCTTAAGACACACACTGGTAATATTGAATCAGTAAATAAAAATTTGGCTATATCATGTGACACTGAAGATTGGAGTAATAATGCTGAATATTCAGCTTTGCATCACAGGAATAAATCATATTTTAAAATATATTCAAATACAAAAAACATTTTATTTTAAATTGTAATAATATTTCATTCAATATTAATGTTTTAATGTATTTTGATCAACTAAATGCAGTATTGGTGTGTACAAGAGAACTATAAAAAACAACAACAACATTAGAAAATCTTACTGACACCAAACATTTGTTGTGTATGTGCGGGAAATGTTATCTTATTTTTATGTAGTTTTGATTTTATTTTTATTATCATCTGAATGTATCTATGTATTTACAATTATAATTTTAAATGTAGGCTGTTTTGTTACTGTCAGGAATACCAAAATTCATGCCTAAATATTTCACAAATGTTTGTGTAAGAACACAATACTTCATTTTAATAAAAGAAGCCTGAGCCCACACAAAATCCTGCTGTTATTTTATTTTAGTTTCTTTTGTAGTTCATTATGTCCTGCATGCCATAAAATGATCTCACACTGTTTGTGCTGATAATATATTATACTTTAATATTTATGCCCATGTTTTGTATATTTCACTGCAAGATTAATACACACAAAAGTAAGGTTATGTCCTATATAGAAATTTAACTCTCATGAATGAAGTAATTGCTCATGATGTGGAAAGAAAGAAGCAAATTTTTTTTTATATTTTATTTATCTGTAAAATAAATAATTAAATTTTACTTAAATTCATTTAAATCTGATAAGTACAGATATACAGTGATAAGTACTGTATATCCTAAAGCTTAATTTAGTGAATTACAAAACAAAAAAAAACTTGTAATGACATATAAATGCACCCAATTAATCAGTTTTACCAATATAATCTAAATGCATGTGATGCAGTATGTGGCTTTACCAATACTTTAGATTGCAATTTAAGTATGACACCATGTATAGTTCTTGCAAAGAAATATTTTGTGACTGTGTTTCACATAGAATAAGTTTTTTCTACTTTCCCTAGTATAAGTGTTTTTGTGTTTATGAGTTTCTTTTGGTGGTGAGATCAATTCCTGATGTAATAGCGGTTCAGCGCTATGAACAGTGTCCTCATTTGTCATGTGGTTTCTGTGGCAGCCAGTGTGGTCTCCTTATCAAAGTGTGCTGCACATCACTGTTGTTCTGCGGTTCCTGTACCCAGGCATGTAGAGACGAACGTGATTGCTGCTCCTCACCCTCACGGTCTTCATCACTATAGTTTCTAGACAAGCCATGAGGCAGATGTGAGGTCAGTGGTCCTGGACAGCTGACATTTGACCCCAGATGTGACTTTCTGGAGCCTCTCTGCTCCTCATTCTGTTCACTTCCTCTGTTGACAGAGGAGGCCACTTCCTTCAGAGTGTTAAACGGCCTGAGAGGAATCGCTGCATTACATGACACTCTTTGGGAATGCCTGTTTGATGGGTAGTTGATCTCTGATTCAGTATCACCATCTCCTACAAAGACAAAAGCATAGAGTACTATCTATATTACTGTCAATACAGCTGCTTAAAACGAATACAGTTATGATAATCATTTGACTCGCATTAGTGTATTATTTAAAACTCCCACTAGGTGGCATGACAAATGCAGTAGCCATACACACAACCACATCTAAAAGACAGTTTCAAATAAAAGCTGTTTTTGAACTTTCCATTAAGCAAAAAATCACTTAAATGGGTCACATGATGTTGCTAAAAAGAACATTGTTTTGTGCTCTGACTGGCTAGCTATCCAATGTGTTGTGATCGGCCGAACACCACAAGCGTGTGATGGAAATGTTATGCCTTTACTATAACGTGATGCCGTATCTCGGCATGATGACACAAAAACAATAAAACACATAATAAACGAGGCATTTGTCGCATCCAGTGGGAACATAATTACTGATTATAATGACTTATACTGTCTTACATCACGCCTCGTAAACATTACCATGTCTGCATTTGTGATCGGAGAAACAACAAACAACAAGCACTACTATACACAGCTCAAAACTCACGTTTGAATAGTCAGCTGCAAATCTTTTAAATATAAAAAAAACAGGTACTTACAGGCTATGAGTAAGAAGCGCCAGACTGCCCTTGCACAGTTGGAATTGACTGGGCTACTTTCCAGGTTCAAGAATCAGTCCTCCAAAAATGCACTAAACACACTCTAATATTTGTGTTGAACTGTTCTGGAACAGTCAGTTTTGTAAATACAACTTAACCACTGATTTGTAGTTGTGAACACTTTTGGAAGCACAAAGAAAGTAGCTTAACTTTTACAACAAAACACAGTGTCTCCTGAACATGGCACCGACAACAACGCTAGAGAGAATAATAGTTCTTTCTTTGCGTAAATAGGCGGTGTTCTGAAAATAAACTTACTCTGTGACATAGAGAAGTGGGGGTGTGTTTAATCGAGCCATTTCAGGGGGTGTGGACAAGTCATACACATTTTATATAGAATACCTCTTTGGTTTTGAATATTTAATCTTGCAACTTTAGGAATCTTATCTATGCAGCTTGTAACACTCCAAAGAGAAAATAATACTTGAAATCATAGGGCCTTTCGCACCGCTTTAGTTCCAGAAGTAAAAGTACAGTACAAAGTATTTAGACGATTTTGCGCAAACTACTGTATTTCCCAGTACTATTTAAAAGGGTTGTATTCTCACTGACAGTGGGTAATAAGAAGTGACATAAGCTGGTCGAAAGCAACGTCATTTGTGCACGGCATTTTAAATCATGGCAGGTGAGTTCATAGAACCAAAATCATTCCTAGTTCCTGTGGTGCAAACACGCCAAAAAGTGGGTAGTTCCACAATTAGTTTGGGTACTATGAAATTGTGCGAAAGGCCCACATATGACCCCTTTAATATTTCACACAAATATTAAGCAGCAGTACTTTCTCTCACCAGTGTGGTCAAGTCCAGAGTTCAGACTCCGGCCCATGGGCAGAGAGAAATACTTCTGGGACATTTTTGCAGCATTCTGGGAGAAAAAGAGCAAGGAAAGGGTATATAATGTATTAAATAGAATAGATCATTATGTGTGACTTTGTGTTCTGATTTTAGACAGTATTCTTTAGGTTTTTTGTCTTATATATCCGGTATACACAAGTGCTGTCATTTTTATACAGTAGTATTACATACAGTGCCTTGGAAGCTTCCAGCTCTGAAGCTGCGTCGTAAACTTGTGTGGCGTCTCATCAGGATCTCCCTGGCTGTGATATCATTGGGTAATGTATGCTTATTCATGTAAGACACTGTCTGTAAAGCATAATTGATAAAAATATAGATAACAAATTGTGAAATATCACAAGGGACATTAGAAGCAACAAAATAAACATGAATCATTTTAATACACCACTACTTCACATACTAAATAATAAAAAATAATTTGAGAAGACATTAAACTTTCTTATAAAGCACATGGTAGTCTTTGTTCAGTTCGATATTACTGGTTTCTGGGCCCTGCACACTGGAGAAACAATTATACTTTGGACCATTTTAATAAAATCCACAATAATTAATGCAGTCAGTAAAGCTAGTCAGTATGTGTTATCACTTTTTCTTTCTTTTAATTGAGATTTGTTTTATACTCCTTTTTTTATGCTTTTATACCGTGGTGGAGGGGTTTGAGTGCTTGAATGATCCTAGAAGCTATGTTGTCGGGGGCTAGATGTCCCTGGTAGGGT
>JAUMHE010000056.1:5586301-5638206 GCA_032359235.1 Enteromius mattozi
CATGTCCCACTGGGAGGAGGCCCCGGGGAAGACCTAGGACACGCTGGAGGGACTATGTCTCTCGGCTGGCCTGGGAATGCCTCGGTATTCCCCCGGAAGAGCTGGAGGAAGTGTCTGTGGAGAGGGAAGTCTGGGTGTCCCTGCTTAGACTGCTGCCCCCGCGACCCGGCCCCGGATAAGCAGAAGAAGATATATGTATGTATGTTTTATACAAATCAGAACCATTTAGGTTAGACACGTTCCATTAAATTTCACAGTTATTTTTTCAGTGTAGGTCATACAAATCTGTTAACTTGGCACAGAACTCTTTGTTATTTCTGCTGTAGATCAGTGTCTTATTTTTGTTGTTGTTTGTTTGTTGGTGTTTGTTTAATTTCTTCCAGCAATTCCTCTATTGTAATTTCAGCCTAATAACTCACCCTCTGTCTGATCTTGTACATGTTCTTTGATAAGAGTTCACGCATTTTTGTCACATCAGATGACAAGAACTTCTTCCTGGACTTGGAGGCATTCTTTCTTTCCTCTCTAATAAAAGTCAAACAGAAATCAACAGGAAGCAAATCACTGTGATGCTACATTGACCTCAGACCTTTACTGAAATGACCACTGTATAAATGTAAGCTACATAAATTCATCTAAAAAATGTTTCCAAGCTTCAGAGATTTCTGAGAAGAGGAGGACAGGACAAGAAGTGACGTACTGCAATGAAACTAAAGAGGGGGCAGCACTGATGTCTCCAGACATTTGGTCCAGTATCTCCATGGCGTTCTGAAGCTCCAGTTTCTTATACAGAGCCACAATGCTCGACTCAGGATGATTATCGCGAATTAAAATCTTGCGAATGATCCGGTTATTAAACTTCATGAACCTGACAACCAAAGAAATGGATGAGCCTCAAAATCAATATCACAGTAGATAACAGAGTGGACAGGATTTTGTATGTTTTTAACTCCCACATGAAAACTGAGTCAAATCAAATGTTCTTCAACAATTTTCAAAATTAAACAGAACAAAAGGACAGAACAGAACAGGAAACAGTTTTTATAAATGCTACATTTACTGAAGCCTAAGGCTGATTGGGAAACGCATGTCCAGACGACAAAGGCTGTACGACCAGTCTAACCAGTGGGGTGTTTTTGGGACACTAATTACACTCAGGATGATTATCGCGAATTAAAATCTTGCGAATGATCCGGTTATTAAACTTCATGAACCTGACAACCAAAGAAATGGATGAGCCTCAAAATCAATATCACAGTAGATAACAGAGTGGACAGGATTTTGTATGTTTTTAACTCCCACATGAAAACTGAGTCAAATCAAATGTTCTTCAACAATTTTCAAAATTAAACAGAACAAAAGGACAGAACAGAACAGGAAACAGTTTTTATAAATGCTACATTTACTGAAGCCTAAGGCTGATTGGGAAACGCATGTCCAGACGACAAAGGCTGTACGACCAGTCTAACCAGTGGGGTGTTTTTGGGACACTAATTACATGATAATAGAGAAAAGTGGAAACATGACACTGAAATACTTCTAAGCTGTTGTCAGCAGATAACTGTAATTTTCCAAAGGAAAAAGCTGTGTATAGTGAAAAAAATAACTGTAATAGTCTCCTACTTATCTTTCCAGTAGTAGTGACTCCACTGTCCACAAATATCTTCTATACCAACAACAGTGTGCTCCATTAACTGAAACAGAGTAACTGAATCAAAACTAAACTGATCTCAATTACAGATTAAGCATGTTTAAATTAAATAAATGAAACCACTTAAGACATACCCTCTTGTGAATCTCAACATTGATGGTCTCCAAGTTACGATTTGTCCTACGAACATTCATTAATTTTAGAAGAGGTCTTATAGTAATTCCCTGTGAAGAGAAATAGTATTTGGATACTGGACACCACAGCTTTTTTATTAAAGCATTAATACTTTTATTCAGGAGAAAGCATTCAATTAATCAAAAATGACAGTGAAGACATTTATAATGTTACAAATGATTTCTATTTAAAATAAATGCTGTTTTTGAGCTCTTTATTCATCTAAAGAATCCTGAAAATGTATCACAGTTTCCACAAAAATATCAATAAATGTTTTCAAGGAAATAAATTGGTGTAATATATGAAGAGTAAGGCTTCTATTGACCTCAATGGAGCAGAACAAAGATTAGAAATAATGTTTCCTTTGTAAGGTGTGTACATTTTTTCCCTTTTTTAGAAAACAAAAAGTGTTCTACAGAAGTCTATTTAATGCAAAAACTTTGAAGCTCAATATCTCAAAAATGCTCCAAGGCGACAGGGTGGTGAATCAGCTAATAATGAGTTGATGCATCAACAGTCTAGCTCTAGTTATGGGAAACTGCATCTTGTAAACATGAATTATAAAAAGTTATTCTTGGATAGTTCACACGCAAGCACTCATAAAGCAAGACACATTTGCTGTTATGAGAAGGTACAGTACCTGAATGAACACTGTGAAGATGATGACGACAATCGTGCCTGTGATGAACAGATTCTTCCGACCAATGCTGTCTGGGAGAGTGAAGGCCAAGGCAAAGGACACAGCTCCTCTCAGCCCACCATAGGCCAAACCAAACTGATCTTTGAAGTTGAAAGGAATTGTGCGGAAGGGGTTAATGATCTGTGTTAGGACTAGGATTCCTAAAGGAAAAGGAAAATATGTTACATTTTTGAAAGTAACACAAATAATTATGTCATTTAACATTGCCTAAAGAATTTAAATTTTATTAAGTTACATCCTATTTTAGTTCTATTCTATTATTGTTTATATTAGTGTCTTTCCTTCTCAAAGGAGTTAAATTCTTCTCAACATATGTTCATTCAAAATGCTGATTTATACTTGTAACAAAACAATAATGTCTGCATCTGAAACACTGCATACTTCCCTTCTGTATAGTGAAAAATATTACAAGTATATCTGAATTCAAAATACTCATAAAAGAGTAAGCCAAACATTCCTGGATGAAAAAAATTACAGATTCCATTCATACTACACACATTCATATTATATTGACAATACTTCTGAAGCAATTACTTATTCAAAGTAAGTACCTACTCAAAAAAAGTATGTGATTTCAGATGCAGCCTGTGCTTTTATAATTTCCAATTCTGTCAGGACCACTATCGTCAAAATGATAGAAACTAGCATAACGTTTGGTTTGGCATTAATCTGATTTGGCAAGGTATATCAGAAAGCCAAGTCCTGACTGTGCAAAAGGAGGAGTTGGGGATGGAGGAGGGTAATTTGCTTTTGAGCAAGCGGAAAAGCTGCTGATTAATACTGAAAAGAGCTTATATAGGAATGCTGTGATAGGTGTCGAATTCCTATAGGTAGCTGTGATCAGCTGAGAATCAGCTGATGCAAGCTTGACTCATGTGACCTGCTAGAACTAACGCTAACGCTTCATTTATTCATTAAAACGCTCAAAACACTGATTCGTTCCGTAATGAACTACAACCATGTTGCTTGAAGATGCAATGAATGATTGTGCTTTGATTAAAATTATTATTGTTGGTGGGGCAAAAATGGACAAACTAACTGGCAATATTGTGCCCATCTTAGAGTTACCATTTATTAGACGATACAACCACTAGATGGCACAAAAATGTTTCCAAAACTTTCACTTTTCAAGATGCATGTGTATATTTGTCTAATCTTTTACGTGATCGTGCGCAGCAACACAAAGCTGATTCTGTGTTTACTTCATCTAATATTTTATGTTTTTTAAAAAGTTGCACTCAAGAATCACTAAAATTAATGCACATATTTTGAGACAAAGGTTTATTTTATTTTTCAAAATAAGCAAAACTATAATAGTGAAGTGAATAGTATATTTTTTTCTTAAGGTGGGCCTTTATTCCCGTTTGTACCCTATTATTCTTGTGTGCTACATTGTTGTGTAACTGCATTACTGCACTTGAAATCATGCAATGTTGTTTAATTGTAACCGATGACAATAAGAAAACATCCTGCTAGTAATTTGGGAATTCTTCATAATCCACAAATGATCTCCCATACCCAGGCCTCTCCAGAGAAGAGCAAACAGCAGAGTAAAGAGGATGTAGCCCCAGTTCCACTCGTGCTCTGTTGTTATGGTAACAACACCCAGAAAGAAGAAGATCAGAGTTTCTGACACACTTCCAACCATCTTAATGACATGCCGAATAGTAGTGCAGGAGCGCTGGGATACATTCTCTTCAACATAATACTTCATGGTCAAGGCGCAGATTACAATACTGTAGAAAGAGGAACACAACATTCAGAAAAAAGCCAAAACAGCTCTAATTACTTTTTTATTTTCTTCAAAAATTCAGTTAGGAGTCCTTACGTACGCCATGATGCTGGAGATGGCAAGGAGTTCAGCTATGAGGTAGGCCAGGTAGCTGTACAAGAAGATGATTAGAGGCTCGATCTCTCTCACTTTTCTTGTAAAGCGTGTGGTGAACGCTGCCATGAAGCCGAACAATAAGCCAAAAATCGTACCTCCCAAACCAACCATAAAAATTTTACCTATGTCCAAAAAAACATCTCCGGCTTCAACCACCTCCATCGCTGCTACATGGTTGAAAAGATTATAGAGCACCTGAAACAGACAGTGAGAAGTAGTTATACATAAATAATACACAATCTGGGCTGCGTTTCCAAAAAGCACAGTTCTAATGGATCTACGATGTACATAAGCTTACGATGCTTTCGGGAAATGCAGCCCTGATTCACAAAACAACACAAATTTATATAATTAAAATATGTGCTAAATTAATCAAATTACAAGTACAAATGTGATGATTAACACATGCAGAACGTCACACAGAGTAAAACATTCACTAAGACTACCTGCCAAAGTGATCAAACCATGTGAATTAGACAATGAAAGCCATAAGTACAGTAGTCAGCATAAATGAGTAACCCCGCTTTAAAACTCCACAAATTCAGCAATTACTCTTTTTTTGGAAGACATATTAAGGCTCTTTGTAGAGAGATAATATACCAGCAAATCTGCTTGATTAATGAACAAAAAGGCATGTAATAAGTATTGCAGAAAGTAAGATTTGAGGACATACTAGAATATTACACGTTTATTGAATTTAATCAAGTGTGTACTCATTTCCGCAACCATTTGTTTAAAAAAAAATTGGCTAATTTACTTATTTTACAGATATTCATTACATGTTTTTTATGCTTTCAAGAAATGTATTTAATTAATGTTTGACACAATAAAAATAAAGCAACAGTGTTCATACACATTGTGTTTACCATGCTGTTTCAGCCTGTATCAAATGACTGAGTAATTACACTGTTTTGCGTTGAGTTTCGGATTTCAAGTAATGTGTTACTAGGGCGAGATTTGAAAGGATATGCTATACAAGCATATTTCTTTTGAAACTAATTGTGATACATTGAGATTAATGATATAACTTGTCTGCCTGCATTTGCAGAAGTACAATGTCTTCAAAACAGTTCTTGATCGAAGAATATTTCTGACTGATTTCTGAAGTAACAGCAAGTTTATAGAGAGTAAGGCAATATATAAGTCTAACATATTCTTAAAAATAAAAGTTCTTTATTGGCATTGATGTTTCCATTAATAACCTTTAACATCAATAGAACTGTTCCATTGTTTTTTATAGTGAAAACGATTCTTTAAATTATTTAAATATTTTTCACACTGTTCACTGTAAAAAATGACCGTGATTTTAACAGTAAAAAACTGTGAAAATGCTATGGTTAACTATGCTATAATTTTTTACAGTGTTATTTTAAGAACTGTTCATGGAAGGTTCTTTGGGGAACCCAAAATTTTTCTTATGTTGAATCACTATTTTTTATTTTATTTTTTTAAACATTTTGAAACCTTTATGACTTGGTTTTACACATCTGCAAATCTTGTTCACACATCCCTTACCACAGTGACAGCATCATTGAACAGGCACTCTCCAAATACCACAATATAGAGCTGCTCATGGACACTGATGTCCTCAAACACGGTGAGCACAGCCACCGGTTCTACGGCTGATATGATGGAGGCGAAGAGGAGGTTCTCCTGCAGGGTAATATCCTGCACACCAAACGCCTCGATCTGGCAGACGGCAAACAGAGAGATGCCAATGCCAATAGAATTCCACAAGGTGCCAACAACAGCAAACCACAGCACCGTGCCGAAGTTCTCAAAGAAGGGCCGAGTGGGCATGAAGTAGCCTGAGTCTAGAACAATGGGTGGCAACATATAAAGGAAAAAGGCATTGGAGGTGAGCACTGCTGGAGGCTTCTCGTGCAACGAGTGCATGATGCCTCCGACTATGAGACCAATGGAGATCAGCAAACATGACTCTGGCACCCAGACCGTGATCTTATGGTAAACATGAAAACCTGTTAAGAAAAAAACAATACTCGTTGTTACTTAGTGTGTGTGTGTGTGTGTTATAAAAGGAAAAATTGAGGTGTAAGCAATGGGTCAACACTCAACAGTGTAATTATAAATGTAATTACAGAAATTAATTACAGAGGTATTTTTTTAAATATAAGTACAATGTAAAATCATGTATGTACACAGTAAGTGCATTGTACCAAATTATTAATTTAAATATAAGTAAGGCCAACTAATATAAAGTGGGACCAAAAAGTCTATTGAAAACAGAGATGTTGCTGTAACAACCTGCATGTTTCACAAACAATAGGATATATCTGAAAAAAAAAAAGCTGCTAGCAAAACTGGAATAGAATCAGTAGGCTACTAGACTAATGTTACTTGGTAGTTAAAACAAACAGTAATGGTCTGAAAGAATATATGTTAAAACAGCTTGCCTATAATGCGTAATCGCTTACCTATTTTAGCGAAGGACACAAGTAGCACCCATAAAGTAATCTCAAACGGGATCTGAATGCGAGGGTAGTTAAATACCGCTTGGGTGGTTTCACCTGGGTCGGGGTCAGGATCAGTCTCCTCCAGCGGGCTCCAAGGAGCAAGTTTAGATGGAGAAGCTGGAGTCGGTTTAAAAGGAACATGGACGTTTGCTCCGTATCCAAGAGATGCAACGCAAATTACGCACAAAATCATAAAATTAAATGGCGACCTCTCATTAAAATTACGCATCATATTTTCTCAAAATTCATGTATATGCCAGTAGCTGACATATAGAAAGTACAGAAAGTATATGAAGAATTAAAAGTGCATTTTAAAAGTGCTCCCTTCATCTAATCGTCCCATACTCTTGACTGAGTCTTGCCTGTGTCTCAGTAAGCAGGTATGTGGTCAGATGGGGACTAGTGCCACACCTGATTTGTCTGTCCTTTCCTTTGAAATAGTTTCGCTTCCTCTAGTTCTCAGAAAAGATTTATTTGTAAAATGGAGGTAACCTGTTCCTCTCTGCCATAACAAACACTTCTGAGGTAAAACTCCTACGGAGCGGATTAACGAGCAATGCGTTCAAAATGAGTGCATTAGTGCATCTCTATTACAAACAAGTATTGGTGTAGTTTCCGCCATGACATTAACTGCAGTTATTAAAATAAATCGTTTTTAGTTCTGAAAGCCCCTTTTTTATGACCCCGTGCTAGTTTAAGAGTTCATGAATTTTATTATTATTATTAATTATTCATTGATTTTATTTTATTGTAATGTTATCCATACTGGAAAAAAAGCTTATTTCACCTTTATTCAAACTCAGGCATTGCTATAATAACATATTGCATCGTGCATGCTATATAATAGCATAACATATGCTATTATGACAGGTGCTATACGCTATACGGCTCTACAGAATTAAAATTTCACTTCATCCACCTGCGTTTTATTATGTTGAGGTGCTTTACGCTGGAACCACTAGATGGCAGTCAAGGTCTTCCGTTACCTTGCTTGTCACGCGCTCGTTTCTCTCAGTAAATCATGCATAGAAAACATTTTCACGAGACGGTCTTTAATACAGTCAGACGAATAAACAAAATGAATACACTTCTTTTTTTTTGTCTTTTTAAATCTTACGAGAACAACGCACGTCCTCTGACTCACGCGTTCCGTGAACGAGGCGGAGCTTTAGAGCAGCACCTCTGACGTAATGCGCGGTGACGTCACACCAGGGCGAGTCCAGAATGCAGCGCAAGTGGAACAATTGCGGAGATCGCCGTGCATCAAAACAGTGATCCGTTTACTGCCTCAAAATCATGGAGCATATCGGTGAATGAAACGTAAGTGATCCCTGCTGCATTTTTAAAAGCTGGTGACGTTTGCTGTCCTGCCGTGTCATGGTAGTGCATAGTTTAACGCTTGGAAGGAAGCATTGAGGAAAAGGGAATCAATTCTCTTTTGATAAGCACACAGAAGGTGATATGGTGTGAGAAATTGTGTGTGAGTGATGACTGGCAGCTCGGGCGGTGTGTTTACAAATGTTTTTCTTGCGCTATTGGTGCTATTATAAGACATAACGGGGGGCGAAATCGTCAATTCAGTCGTCATCACGCTTTATGTTTCGTCATGGGTGCATTAACCCCGTCAAGAGCTGTCGAGATGCTCTCAGCTTTTGCTGCTGCAGTCGCTGAATTATGTTGCAGGATGCTCCAATAATGTTTCTGGAGGTAAAGGAAGGGTCATACATTGGCAGCTGACATTATAAATAAGGCGTTCCTGAACACACAGAGATAAAAACCTAGACTTCAGAAGAAAAAATAACATATATTGCTTACATTGAGTCTTTTTGAGTCCAAAACAATTATGAATCAGTCTGAACTGTGAGTACTGAAAAAAATCTTGCTTACTGAAGTATAACTTACTAAACAGTGGCACTTGAAATTCTGTTGTTTTAGTATGTTGATATATATTCTTGCATTTATTCCACCTTTTAAATACTTCTGAAATATTTTTTAAACATTCTATGTAGGCTAAACACCTTCCATAAGAATTGTATTACATGTATTTCTGATTTATTATATCACTTTACCTTTGATCCCTAAAAAACCCAAGGGAATGCATCCAAAATCGCATACTCTGAAGAGGTGGATAAGTAGGCTATTTACTTTGCAACCATTAAAAAATATGTTTTATATAGTATGAATGTAATCCAGAGGTACTACTTCTGTCATATTGACCTTACCATCATTGCTTTACTCATTGACTCATGAGATGGTGAAGTGTCCATAAGATGCACACACTTCAGAATATCACCAGAACTAATAGGTATTTCTCCCTACTGTTTTATAAATATTGTGATTTTATATAGACCTACAACTCTGTTCGCATGCAGCTTTTTGCCTACTATATAGTAGGAATGTATGCAATGTTGGAGGCAATGTTTACATTGAGAGCCAGGCCACGTTTATTTGTCACCCCTGGGCATCAACCCAAGCATAATAAAAAGATGCAACGTTGTCCCCTTTTTATGTCATTCATTAAAAGGGCCTAATTGTTTCTCTAGAAGTTGTTCTTTATAGGAGTGCCTTTTCTCATGTAACCAGCTCTTGTTGTTAAATGTATGAAAGCTTCACTCTTCTTTAATATTCTAATCAGTTCCTGGATTAATGGCACTATTGAGAGGTGAAGGACGCACCAATTTATACAGTTCACCAAAGCCTTCCAGTGAATGATCTGGGTTATTAATGCAAAGATTAATTTATTAGCACTAACTAGTTGGCCTGAAAACTAATAATAAAGAAAAAAGAAGTGAAATAAAAGGCAATAGTGTTATTTTTCAATGTCTTGTAAAAAATGAAAAGCCTGGAGCTTTGTTTCTATTCCCTCAGAGCATTTGTCATGATATAAACCGGTCAGACATTTAGGCTCATAGTTTATTCCACTGTCTATTCAACAACCTCTCACTGCAAGAGGTACTCACTGGCCTTTACAAACTGCTGCTGCGTAGGTTTAAAACAAATAATTTTCATTGTCTGAACAGTGTCACAATGGTCCACGAACCTAAAGTTCATGGGGTTTTTTATTGCGAGACTGATGCTGCCAGTGACAAGTGCTTTACTGTTGTTGTGTCAATTCATGCATGAAACACAAATACAGCACATATGTTACTCTCATCGCTGTTACTGTACGTCTTCTGTACAAGTCTGCCCTTCTTGACTCGTTATGACATCTTTATACTATCCAGCTGTCATGGACAGCAACGAAACATATTGTAAGAGAGACTGGCTGCTCGTTCATAGGAATAGCAGAATTTCGCTCAGCCGGAAGAAATGGTGGTCTAGAGATGAAAGAAGAGCATGGATAATCTTGTTCTCACCCAGGCAGTGACTCATCATTAAAAAGAAATGGCTGTTCATTATGATTATAATTGCTTTAATTACAACTGCTATAAATCCAAATAGCAAAAACTCTTTTTGTTTTGTCTGTGTTTACGAAACAGGTTCTGTTTATATATATATATATATATAAAGCTAAAAATGAATACTGTCAATATTCAATGTTCACGTCATTATCGATTACACATATTTGGGCTGCTGTGTCATGTTTGTTTATTACACATGAAAACCAAAGACTTTTGACAGTGATGTCAAGCATGAGTCTATTTTTAGGAGTCTATGTCTAGGGTTATGAGTCAATGTTTCAATTTCAGATTTGAATTTTAATCTGTTTACAGACTTATGCATGTGTCATATGAACTACTTTGATGGTGGAGCTTGATTTTTTTGTTTTTATGACAGAGCTGTGTAAAGATTCTTCAAAATATTTATTTTGTTGTTCATGGGAATATAGGCAGCATATAGGTTTCAATTGACAAGAGTAAATACAGCCTAATATATAATATAAATAAAATTATTATTTTTAGATGAATTTGTATTAAAGATGGCCTTTTTATCATAGAAAGACTTTTTCTTGGTAGTTTCATGTATATGAAAGTTGAGAGATGCACCATTTCATAAGAAATACATCCATTCTTTTTCTCTGTAAAAAAAATGGATAAAAAGGGAAAAACTGCAAGTCTAAACTACTGTTTGAAAATGTTGTTTTTAAATGAATTATATTATTCTCACCCAGACTTAATTTATTATGACAAAATACAGTAAGAATTGTAATATTACTACCATTTAAAATAATTGTTTTTTATTTTAATGCATTTTAAAATGTATTCCTGTGACAGCAATGCTGCATTTTCAGCCATTACTCCAATCTTCACTCTTCAGTGTCACATGATCTTTCAGAAATCAATAATATGCTTATTTGATGCTAAAAAAAAAAACATTTCTTATTATAATTGCTGTTAAAAATAGTTGTGCTGTTGAATATTTGTTGAATTCTGTGATGAATTTGTTATTTGGTTAATAGAAAAGTTCAAAATAATAGCATTTATTTGAAATATAAATCTTAACTGAACCTTTTTATTAATTTAATGCATCTTTGGTGGAAAAAATGTAATACCTTCCTTAGTTGCCAGGAAAAAAAATCATACCTGCTGCAAACTTTTGAATGGAAGTGTATTCATGAAATATTTTATTTATACACAGGCCCACATGTGGCACATAAAGAGCTGTTCATGCAGAAACACTCTCACTCTCATGAATTCATTTCCTCTGTATGTTTGTCATGCACATAGAAACTTGGTTCTTGGCTTATTATTGTATTTATATTTCTACATACAAATACACAACCTTTAAATGACTGCTGATTTATGACCAAATGCTAGTAGGCCTCAAGATTAATTTCCCTCTGATCTGTGTTTAGACATAAAAGCGTTACATAAAATTTCCTCATTGATTGTACCACCTCCTCCGTAATATTGCCCGCCTCTGTTCCTCTTTTAGTTTCAGAGATGCTTGAGTGTTGTCCATGCCATAATTACTTTAGATCTCTTCTTCTTGATTTCCCTGACAAATTGTTTCAAAGGATACAATACCTCCAAAACTCTTTTGGTTTTCTTTTTGTTCCATTTCCAGTTTCCTGTCATGTGTCTTGAATAGAAAAAACATATGAGTGATAGGCTCTCTCCCGAATAGTGCTCTTTGTAGACCTTCATACATCTATGAGGTCCATGAGACTGTAAGCTGTCCCATTGGATAATTAGAGTTTAAAAAGGACTGTAGCATGTACACCCAGCTGAGGTAACAGTTAAACAGAGAGTCTCTGTGCGCTGCCAGTCCCAGAAAGCTCAGCTGAAGAGAAAGTCACTCACACTTCCTGATTAAGCAAAATGTCAGGATGTGGTTGTGGGAGACTGAGAACTGACAGTTTAGAGTGACGCTGCAATAGTGTGCCTGTCAGGGTCTGTATGCGAACCGATTGTTGTGTTTTGACCATAACCCATTATTCACAAAAATAACTGTTTTCAAACAGGTCTTTATATGTGTACATGGTTTGAGTTATTTGTGGAAAACTGTGCAAGAAGAAAAAGAAGAAAGGCAAATACTGCTCTTTAAACAGTGATGATGTCATCATAATACACTGAAACAGGAGTTGTCCTTTGTCCTAGTGTACTGTGATAAACTGGATATAAATTACTCTCCATTTATTTTCTATTCTTTATTTATGTCTAGATTGAAAGTGTGTGACATAAGCTTTCACCTAATGTACACAATTTTCACAAACTGTCTGAAATGAATATTTATTCAAAGGTTTGGGGTTAGTAGGATTTTATTTTCACTCCCATGCTCACAAAGGCAGCATTTATTTAATCAGGAAAACAGTAAAGCGGTAATATTGTACAAAATATAAATTTTAAAAATGTAAATTATTCCTGTGATGACCAAGGTGAATTTTAAGCTTCGAATTTTCATCTCCAGTCTTCAATGTCACATCATGTTTCAGAAATCCCTTTGCTGATCTTTTGCTCCAAAATAATTTTTTTACTATTATGAATGTTGAAAATTATTGTTTTTTAATGTTTCTTTGATGAATAGAACAGCATTTATTATGATGGAAATATTTTGTGACATTATAAGTGTCTTTACTAAGGATGTTCATTTTAACGACTTAAACGACCGGTAAAATTTTGACCGATTAATACAATCAGTTAAGCAGTTATTTGTTATTTATTTATTTCAGTAATTCATCTAATTAACTGTTTTAAATGGTTTGCTGCATGGTTAACATACACTACTCAAAATGTGGGGGTTTTTTAAAGAGAGAAAAAAAAATAGTCACATAAGTCGCATTTTATTATTTAATTCAGAAACCGGCCTAATGTCGACAAAGATTATAATAAACACTTTAAACATAGGCTATTTTAATTTCCTAATAAATATAAAACAGTTCATGAACATCCCTAGTCTTTACTGTCACTTTTCATCAATTTAATGCTTTCTTTCTGGCATTTAAAAGAAATCTGACCCAAACCTTTTGAACAGTAGTGTACATTTCAATACCTTTTGAGAGTTATGGTAAAGTCAGCTCCTGTCCTACTAATTTAAGTAGACCTTTATACAACGCGGTTTACAACAAAACATTTTTTTGTGTGTTTTGGCGGCTCATTTACATGACAGCAGCATTTTGTATGCCTGAAAGTGCAAACTTTTGCCTTTATGTAAACTACAAAAATGTTGACGGTAAATGTAATTACGTATATGTGCGCTGCATGGCATGTGGTTTTCTTTATAAAATGATATTGAGATGTTTTGCACAATACATGTTTTCAGTCATTTTCACAGATCCGTGCTATCATTTTGGCAACATTGCCAACAAGTATGCAAAACCTTTTCAAAAACTCAATACTAACATTATACCAAAAATCACATAAGTCTGTTCATCGTATAACAATGGATTCTGTGGAATGAAAGGATGCATTATTATTCACTCATTTTCTAATGTTCCTGAAATCTACAACAGCCAGAAAGGCTCATAGCTGATTGGTCTGTGAACGTTCTTGGATAATGTGCAGCTTTAGGCTGATGCAAAACATCTCTGGTCCTGTCCAGTGCTTCTTTGACCAATGCACCATTTTCAGGTACTCTACAGTAGTTCCCTTTAAAGTGGTCGTGTTTGTGACTTCTCTCGTAAGTCATCTCCGTTTTTTACACAAAGAGCTCTGAGGCATGACTTCTTTGAAGCAGTGTTGGTTGTAACTTCCACTTCCTGATACTGAACCAGCAGTGCTCACTAGGGCATCCAAACACTTTTATTTTCAGATCTGATGCAAATTCTTTTCAGCAAACATAAAGCCAGTGCTTTTACTTAATTTTAAAACATAAATGGGCTGTGTTTGTTGGAACTAATTATTTTCCTCACTCCATGGGCATATACTTCATATGCTGGAGTAAATATTCAACACACGCATTCACAACATATTGTTCTCCATCATAATTTAGGCTGTAACAATAGGTTATATATTTTTTTTGTTGTTGGTTAAAATCATGTGACAGGCAAACAGTAAGTCAGAAGCGGTTGTTTGTTCTGCCATTCTTGTTACTGAGTAAAAGACGTCCTCTTCAAAACAGCTAGATTTTGGTAAGATGCTCTTGACCAAAGTCAGGTTATTGAGACCTTAGTTTTATAGAATTTTTTGTGTTCAATATATAGTGCCAATGTTTGTATCTGTCAACAATGTCTTAAAATGATAATTTGTGTTGCAGTGCTGAGAAATAAGTACAAAACAAAGAACTAAATTTGCTGTTTGTAATGCAGGATATGTGAAACCTGTGGAGCCCATTTCCGTCACTGAAAAAAGGTTATTGCAACTTTTTATTTAACTCGCAATTGCAAGTTATAAAGTCAGACTTTATCTCGGGAATTCTGACTTTATAACTTACAATTGTCCAATATAAAGTCTCAATTGCAAGTTATAAGGTCAGAATTGTCAGAATAGCGAGTTATGAAAAAACACTGATATGTTCTCAGAATTGCGAGTTTATATCTCACAATTCTGACAACATATCAGTCTTTTTCTGCTCAAAATTGCACTTTATAACTTTATAAATTTGCTTTGTAAATTCTGAATACAGAATTGCGACTTTATATCACAAAATTGTGAGGTATAAAGTCAGAATTCTGAGATAAAGTCGCAATTCTGACTTTATAACTCGCAGATTTATATCACACAATTCTCACTTTTTTTTCACGTAATTGTGACTTTATATCTCGCAATTTTGACTTTATAACTTGCGATTGCAATTCTGAGAAAAAAGTCAAAACTGTGAGATAAAAAGTCGCAATAACCTTTTTTAAAATTTTTATTTCGGTGACGGAAATAAAATATTTCCTTCCCTTTTTTTGTTATTTTTATCAAAAAACAGCATTTATTTGAACTTGGAATCTTCTGTAACATTATAAATGTCTTTTTTTAAGACTGTTTATGTATAATTTATATATATATATATATATATATATATATATACTATCCTCATAATTTAATTAACCAGTCATAACCTTTATCCACTTTTATTTTTGTAGAAAATCATCCCCTATTTTCATTCCTCACTCCATAAATCTGTCTGATTTCACAATTTGAGTAGAAAAAGCAGCTTGTATCTGTTAAATGTGTTTGTGTTTTTTCTGTGAGTGATTCAGTTGAGTGACTACAGAAAGATCCTTGAGGTGAGAGATGATGTAATTAACATCAACAAATATCTCACCATGGTCACTTTCATATATATATATATATATATATATTTTTTTTTTTTTTTCAAATTCTCCTAATGGAATCCGTATCAAATTGGTGCATTTGGCATGAAGACGGATTCTTTTAAATCGTAATTGAATGCAAGTCTGAATGAGGTCTGTGAGAAATCATTTCGAGGACTGGTTAATAAGTGTGAAATGTCAAGGCTAATGTGAGTGTGGTAATCATCAAACCTTCTGCTGGAGTTTATGGAGGTCTTTAACTGCAGGCGGAAGATGAGTATTCTGATGATGGCCATTTCTATTCTTGATTGCTGTGAAGACATTATGATAAATTCATAATGTTCATTATGATATAGACTGTGTAGTGGACTGAATAAGGCAGATGGATGGCTGGTGGGTTGTTGGTTGTGTTTGCTGGAGCCTGAGTCAGAATCAGTCGTCCACCCCTTCAGACCCAGACTGCTGCCCACTACCTGCTGCTTTGCCTGCCACAGCCAAAAACCTTCCATCCGCCATGGATTTAGCGTATTTGCATGCTCCTCATTCACCCTGTCTCCTCTCTCTGTGTCAGGATTCAATCACAGCATACTGTAGTGTGCTGCATCCTTCGCAGCCAAACACTCAGAATGGGAAGTCGCATCACGGAAATTGCAGAAACTCAGATGATTTTATTGTACTAATTTTGTATGCGTACATTATTTGTATAAACGCTTTAAGGAACTATACTAAAATTAAACAGACAGAGCAAATAAATGATGCTTTCAATGGTGCTGTTTCGTAGTGATGATAGGGGAAAAGACGTGCGACCTTATTTTCAGTTTCTGCTTTAAAAAAGGTTTTGATTATAGATATAAATCCTTCATAGAGTTTCCAGTTATTTATGTTTGACAATGTAACCACCAACAATATATTTTATATAGATATTTAGATAGAAAGATAGATTATATAAAAAAAAAAAAATATTTGCTTAAAGAACAGTAAAAACTGTAATATTGTGAAAAACTATTACTATGTGAAATAGATGCTTTCTAGTGATGTTGTTAAACTAGTTTCGGGAGGAGCGCGCACAAATGATTAACCACGGCTGGCTCCGCATTATCTCCTATCAGCCTAGTATTAACCAACGTCCAATCATGTTTATTCGCCTCTGCCTTAAATAAGCTTGTCTACTTCCCTTCCACATCTAGCTACGCATCCATCCGCCTCCCATACTCCGCCTTCTTTTCGCACCTTCCGTCACGAGGGGGCAAGCGGGGGCCCCCTGGACAGCACGCCAAACACGCTTAAATTTATTTATGAGGAAGTGCGAACTCGTGAATTGCAATATATTTTAAAACTTTATTATTTATATATGTGTGTGTGTAAATTTATTCCTATAATGCAAAACGTTTTTTTCAGTCTCTTTTTATTATAAATGTAAAAAAAGAAAGAAAACAAAGGGTTTTTTTGAAAGTGTGATACACTACCATTCCAACATTTAAAGTTAGATTTTGAAAAAAAAAAAGCAAAAACATTTTTTATGTTACAAAAGGTTTATTCTTTTTTAAATAAATGCTGTTTTTTAACTTTCTTCCTTAAATCTGTTTTCAACACTGATAATAAGAACCATTACTAAGAATTAAGTACCAATAATTATTCATAATTAAATGATTAGAATGAATTTGTAATATTTATGAATTTATGAATATTAATTTATAGAATGATTTCTGAAGGATCACATGACACTGAAGACTGGAATAATAATGCTGTCAAATGATTCTGCCATAACAGGAATAAATTACATTTAAAAATATGTGCTGTTGATAAACGAATTTCGGGAGGAACGCGCACGCATGATTAGCCACGGCTGGAACCGCTTTTCCTAATCAATCCAATCCCGTCTCTTCCAATCAAAATTATAAGCTTCCTCCTTAAATAAGCTCACTACCTTCCCTTCCTTATCTTGTTACGCATCCCTCCTCCACCCCTTCTCCGCCTCACTCCGCGTCTTCCTACCCCTGGACAGCACACCAAATACGCTTATTTTGTTTATCATAAGGAAGCGCGAACTCGTGAAATCATAGAAAACAGTTATTTTATATTGTAATAATGTGCAATATTAATGTTCTTACACAAAAGACATGACCTTTCTCAAAAACATTAATATTCTTAATCCAAACTTTTGACCTTAAGTGAAATTTCCATACTCAAATGATTCATAAGTTCATGTGCCTATATTGTCAAATGATTGTGGAGTAAGAATGATTGTATTCTGTCGTATATGATGTTTGGTGTCATTTGAGGCATGTAGCTCCTTCATTGTCATTGTTCGTGTCTATATAAAATGTCACCCTGAAGTTGCGTGTTATTGGGAATCTGTTGTTAGCATCCTGTTTGTGAAACATTTCCTCTAAATCATGAATTATCCATCAATAAACATAAGACAGTTATCTGACACTGACTCTCTCTGATTGCAGCTCTGTTGTTGTCTTCAATTATAAATGTCCTCATATGAAACTACATAAATAATGCAGAGACATACATAGTGGTTTGAGATCAAGCACAAGTCTCATTCTTTGGTTGTCTCAGGTTAACAGCCTCAGGGTCCGCTGGTTCCTCAGCCTCCAGACAGATGGTGACGCAAATCTTGACTCATCCTTTTTGTCCCCTTTTCTCTCCTGCTTTTAGAGTTCAAAATTGGAGACTGAAACAGAGCCTGGATTACTGGAAAACTTTTATTGGCAACAAGTGGGTGCGTAAGAGTTAGTTACATTGGTGACTGAAGTTACCGGAGCCAAGATGGCGGGAAGAGAGCGCAGTCCACGCCACAGGCCATGGTCTGTGTACCGAGCCAACACATTTGATTTGTCCTCCGAGATGATGGGCTTGGCACTAACAGGTATTATTATTAGCTTGATGAAGTGGGGGTTTTCTATGCTTTTAGTGTTTGCCTTTAGGCCTACCAGAAATTTATACCATAGTGACCATTATGTCAGTGACACATACTGATGCACACATGGTGAGGGAATACATTTTTAAAGTTTTTAAAACCCATGCTTTTTTTTTAAACAAAGATATGACATGATTTTCTATGGTAATAATTGTAATGCCACAGGTACTCTCAATAGACCTATAAGCAATAGCTCACATTTAAAAATGAAATCACAAAATTAAATAGAATTTAAAAGGAATCGTCAGTTCAATTCTGAAAGATTTTAATTCAGTAATTTTATTTACCCTCGTATTGTTCCAAATATTCACTGTATGACTTTTGAACACAGATATAAATACTGAAAATATAAATGCCATAATTATCAATAGATTTACATTTCTCCAATGTAAATTTATATATATATATTTGTCTGAAAACAGTGTTGGCGATATTTTTCGATTATATGTTTAATGGCAAAACTAAACTTATTTCCAATCACTAGTGGAAATAAATAGGAAATAAGATGCACAAATTGTCTAAATCAATAATGTAATTATTATTTATGTTTTAATTTGTATTATGACTAGTCAAATTCCTCTGCTATGTGACTTGATTTTCTGTAGTAAGGTCCTCTTTCTGTCATTCAAAGTCAACATCCTGTGAGACGTGGAGGACATTCTTAAAATAAAAATTTAGATTTTACCTAGACTATTCCTCTAAGACTACACATCCCACATCTCAACATTTAATAGATAGACATTTAACATTATAATTTGCTTACATCTAATAAAAAAGACAGCATTCATGGAAATCTCTGTGTGGTGTTTCATGTGTGTTTAGGAAACAGTCAGGATCCTGATGAGCCGGTGCTTGAGTTCAGTCTGGGTGAGTATCAGCAGTTTATTCAATCTTAAAGTGATCATGGTGCAGTGTTACCTTAGGTCTTGTCAGTAAAACAAAAAATCCAACTAAAATGTCAACTACTCATTCAGGAAATGTGTGAATGAGTAATGAGTCTTCACTTCATATTCTTCCTCCTTTTTTGACTACCAGCACTAACAACATGCAGCCTACTTTATATGTGAAGGAAATAAACTGTTTATGAGCCTCTTAGCTCCCATGCAATAAACATTTACATGGTTTATAGCAGTGTTTGTGAGCTTTTAATGCTCCAAAAGCAGCAATATGCTAATGATTCATGTTGACTTCAGCATAAAACAGCTTGGGACTCGTTTTAAAAATGACTCGTTTCAGTGATTCAAAGTCGACTCTTTCTTTTGAGAGACAATAACTTTAAACACGATGCACTTTCAGATTTGAAACGTTTTCATTCCCTTAGAGCTGTGTTACACACTGCGTGAAAGGTCTTTTTCAAAAATCCATAATAGGGGCACGTTAAATTAAATATTTCCAATGTAGTAGGTGCTCTGGGTTTTGTCTGACTTTGGCTGTACTCTTTGGCAGTTATATTCTTTTTCCATGATAAAAGGTCATGTTGATGGCAGTTAGCCACCTTGGGTTCTTTGACATTTGTTTGTATGGCACTGTACATCACAAGAACCATTTTAGAAGGTTGCTTACAAAGACTGACATTTTTCTCCTTTCATGACTAATATACTGAATTGTCTTTTTTTTCCCAGCATGCAGTGAGCTGGTTACTCCGTCACTGGACCGTAAGCCCAGTAGCTTTGTAGCAGTGAGCTGCACCACCCCTCCACAGGCATTTTGGACCAAACATGCACAGACTGAAATTATAGAGGTGAGGATAAAGTACAATGATATTACAAGGGTTTGGAACATGTGGAACTATGCAGCATGGACCTTGAATCTGTTAAATTTAGCATATTAAGGTGAATTTAATGCAGGCGTTTCCCTTTTTTTCTTAGGGCACCAGTAATCCAATCTTCTTGAGCAGCATTGCCTTCTTCCAGGACTCTCTGATTACCCAGCACACTCAAATCAAACTGTCTGTCTACGATGTGAAGGATCGCTCACAGGGGACTGTAAGACAGAAACCGCTATTCTTAACACACTGCACTGTTTTGCACAGCCTTATAAACTCTCTGTTTTATTAGATGTACCTGCTCGGTTCGGCTATGTTTACAGTGAAAGAGCTGCTTCAAGACAAACACCACAGGCTACACCTCACTCTGCGGTATGTGAGATAAATATAGTTACAAAGCCGATCCCATAATCCCATAGCATAACGTTAGCATAGAACTTATTAGGAATTACAGCAAATGTAGTCTGACATCTATTTGTGGGCTTTTTCACTGGCTCAGATCTGCAGAGAGCGAGCGGATGGGTAACATTACCATCATCGCATGGCAGATAGAGGAAAGGAGAGACCAGCGAGCTCCTCTGGCACGGTCAGACACAGTTAATGGCAGGGTGAGTGCTTACGTACGCTGCTCTTCACACTATACATTAGCGGTCGACTCATTTGAGGTTTGGCCACTGCCCAAAACCAATATTTAAAATAGTGATGACTAATATAATTACAAATATTCATTGACAAAGCCATTGTTACTTTAGTATTAATGATAGTGTCCTATAAGTGTTTTAGTATCATTATATAATATTTTAGTATTCATTAACATTCTTAATAGTTTTTTCTTTTATTTTTATAGAGTTCATTTTAAGGTTATTTTGTTGTGTTTTTTTAGTTTAAATGATTAATCGCAATTAAACGCAGCCAAAATAAAGGTTTTTAATTAGGAAATATATATGTGTACCGTGTATATTTATTATGTATATATACATACATACATACACACACAGTATTTATAATATTTTGAAAATATTTACACATATATACATTTATATATTTATGTTCTTCTATTTTAAATAAAAATATATATTTAATATATTAACAACATATTTGTCTTAAGTATATACATGCATGTGTATTTATACATAATAAATATACACAGTAAACTTATTTTGGATGCGATTAATCGTTTGACAGCACTAAATATGTCAGTAACACTTTACAATAAGGTTCATTAGTTAACTACATTAGTACTTAACTTAGTACTTTGAATTGTTATTTGTTTGCTCATGTTAGTTAATTCAGTAACTAATGTTAACAAACGACACCTTCTTGTAAAGTGTTACCAATATGTTTATATAGTTTTTATAGTTTTAATAATTTTATTTCAATGTTATTTGAATGTTTAATGAATGTTCTCTAATGGTTTTAGTTTTAGTTATCAGTAGTAGTCCATAATAACAACACTGACTTTCAGTTGTATTTTTTTTTTTAAAGAGAGAACTAGCACTTCTGCTAAAGAGATGAGAGTCGTATTTTGTACATCTGCGTCTATTTAAATCTCTGTCACAAAGAACATGACAATCTTCTGTGTAACTGTTCTCATGGTTCTCACAGATGGTATTACCTGTTGATGAAAGTCTGACCGAATCCATGGGAGTAAAAGCTAAATCAGCATCCCTATGTAAAGACGCTCTTTTAAAGGCAGGTGAGTGTCTAATTTTGATGTCCATATACAAAACAAAAACTTAATTATTCCAGCTACATACCATCTGGAGGAAGCAGTTTATTTCTAATTTGCCCCTCATAACTAAACCAATGGGCTGTAGCCTTCACTTCCTGCTGTGAAGACTCATGAATGCCACAAGCTGTGAAAGAGGTTCTGAAAACTGTTTCTTTTCTGCAGCCATTAAAACACAACAGTGGTTATTTTCAGAGTGTTAAATATTCTGTCTGAATAGATAATGCGTTCTGTGACTAGATTAGCTTTTTCTAAGAATTAAATAGTGGTTTGAGGCAACAAATGAAGAGTTTTAAGTTTAGGTTTGGTGGTGAAGCAATTTTCACCCAGAAATTGCAGTAAAAGTTACAATGAGGAGTCATTTGTTTAAATTATTTATCAGTCTTAATTGGTAACACTTTACAATAAGGTTCATTAGTTAACATGTAAGAATGATCACAAGATGAACTTCTACAGCATTTATTCATGCATTATTAAAATCACAGGTTTTGTTTGTTAACATGAGTTAATGCACTGTGAGATAACATGAACTAAAATAACTGATTAACTAAAATAAACAAATAAAACAAAACAAAGATTAACCTCATGAGCTCTTCATATCACTTAAACTTACCAAACAGATGAGTCATATATCAAATGAAAGCTCTCATTCCCCCAAATGTGATTAGTTTATTTCATTGATTTAACACATTTCAGAAAATAATTATCAAAAGTATCATGAGAAAAACACATTTTCCTCTTTACTGCCTCAAATGAAACCTCATGAAGGGAGATGGACCAAATAGATCTCAAATAACAGACTTTCCAAAAGAAAAAAATAAAATTTGATTATATATTTTTGTGTTTATCATTAAAAATAAATAAATTATATATTAATTATTTCACCCGTTTGTTCAAATTTGGGCTATTCTCTGTCAAATTAGACCATTTTTTATAAATTTACTCCAAAATATTTGATTATGGCACCGTTTTAAAGTCAGGTATGCAAAAATCTGTAAAAAATACCAAAAATGCAGCAGAGTTCAAGGGCGTTAATAAAGAGTCTAATAAATGTAGTGTTCATTGTTTGTTCATGTTAACTAATACGTTAACTAATGTTTACAAATGACACCATATTGTAAAGTGTTACCTCTTAATTAGTTAGAAAATAATGCTTCAGTAAGTACAGTAAAATGCAGCTGGTGTTCTTTTTCCATGCCTCTCACTACTACACTCACCCATTGATTGACTGATTGATGCAGTGTTTGGAGGCACTATTTCACGGATGTACCGATTCCCCACGACTGATGGAAACCACCTGCGTGTCCTGGAGCAGATGGCAGAGAGCGTGCTGTCCCTGCACATACCAAGACAGTTTGTCAAACTACTGCTAGAGGAAGATGCTGCCAGGTAAACACAGTTCACTGTTAGTGCTCAGAATGACTCTTTTAAAAGGGGACATGAAGTTGAAAATCTAAATTTCCTTGTATTTATACAAGCTACAATGAAAACATACATCAAATGTAACCGAGACCCCTTTTTGAAATATGAGTTTTTAGTTTTCTACACTTCTGAAACATCAAGATTAAAAAATTAGGTGACTCAAAAATGAAAATATGATGAAAATGTCCACACCTTCAGTCCATCCAAGATGGATATGAGTTTGTTTATTTATCTGAATAGATTTGGAGAAATGTAATATTACATCAGTTGTTTACCCATGAATCTTTGCAGTGAATGGGTGCCGTCAGAATTAAACTGATTGTTCAAACAATCGTAATCCACAAGTAATCCATACAGCTGCAGTCCAATTAACATCTTGTAATATGGAAAATAAAATATATGTTTGTAAGAGTTCATAATTTATTGTAACGCTTACTCCAGTAAAGAAATCTTGTTTTTCTCCAACGTATTTGTTTAGAACTGTTTTGGGCTCTTTGGATCTGTGCATATTTCTCTCCTGATTCAGACGGGACAGTTTTTTACCGGAGAAAGCAATTTGATGGATAAATTATATTTTAATGATGTATTTGCTTCTCACAAACATGCAGCTTTGCATTTCACAAGACATTGTTTTTGCAAATTTTCATTTTTAGGTGCACTGTTCCTTTAAGAATTGGCCAAGACTCACTTTCGTGCAGCACATTGCATTCTGACAATGTGGAAATGACATTGATTTGTACGATTCTAACTAGCAAGATTTTGTTCTATTGTTGCACATTTGTGTCTGCACGCAGGGTGTGTGAGTTAGAAGAGTTGGGTGAGTTGTCCCCCTGCTGGGAGAATCTGAGGAGACAGATCATCACTCAGTACCAGACTATCATCCTCACCTATCAGGAGACTCTCAGTAATTTACATGAATACAAGGGTAAGTGATGTGGCACCTGCTCAACCAGAACAAGGAAATGAGAGCGCTATAATTAGGTGATTTCAACATTGTATTTATCTGATTCTTCACCTACTATGTATCAGGTCCTTCCTTCAAATCTAGCACTCTGAAAGGAGAGAAAAAACTAGAGTTCATACCTACAAACCTCCACGTTCAGAGGATGAGAGTGCAGGGCGAGTCTGGATATGGTGAGAGACCTGTGGTCAATATTTGCATTTCAATATTGAAATTCTTCAGTATTCTGTCGAAATTGGTTTGGTAACGTATATCTCTGAACAGATCGCACATATGATGTGGTGACTACAGGGGCCCCTGCGGCACATCATCAGGGCTTTAAGGGCAGTGGATTGAGGAAACTCATTCAGAAATTTGAGGAAGCCAAAAAGCAGTAAGACGTTTTATAAATAAATATGAATCAAAGTTTTTGTGTTGCTCTGCTAGGTTTCTTTGCTTTTCTAATTCAGTTTTTATTATTATCTGTTTTCTGTATTATTGTGTTATACTTGTAACAAGAGGAATGGAAGCTTTTTTGCTGCAAAATAAAAAAGCTAAAAGAATAATTGACCGTTTGCAAAGACCCGCCCTCCATAGTTACTGTTGCCATGACCAACAAACAGTGCCGCTCTCACACTACACACGTGTTCCCACGCAGTGAAAAATACATGGCAGAGCAAAGAGAAAACTGACAACATACCGACAAAGAAGACAGACTGGGTTGCTTCTAATATTTAAACGGTCTCAGGACTCTCAGCTTTTAAATTGTGTCATTTAAAAAAAAAAGAATTTTGATCTCAGAATTGTAAGTTTATGTCTTGCAGTCGTTAGTTATAGACTCACAATACTTCTTCTCAGAATTGTGATGCATGAACTATGAAGCCGTTTCCAGTAAAGACAAAAATAAAAAAGGTAATTGTAACCTTTTATCTCACAATTATGACTTTTCTTCGCAAATGCAAGTTTACATCTCAGAATTGCATCATATAAAGCGACAATTCTGACTTTTTTAGAATTGTGAGATAAAAGTCAAAATTGTGGGACATAAAATCCGATTTGGGGGGGGTAGTACAAAATCGCAATCCTATAAAGTCCAGTTCTAAGGAGGGGGGAAAAAAAGACTAATATGTTCTCAGAATTGTCCATATCTCACAATTCTGACTCAACTTGTAAATTAGTTTATATTACACAATTCTGAGAAAAAATTCAGAATTTTTATTTTGGTGGAAATGGGCTTTCATAATAAACTCAAAATCAAATCATAATTGCAAGAAAAAAATCAGAATTGTCAAATTTAAACTCAATTTAAACTAATTCTCTGGCAGAAGAAATGTTCTCATGGAGCAGAACTTTTTTTTTAATACATGAATATTTTATCTCTTTTCATGTCATGACTGCGATTTTAATCAGTTGGCTTTATGTTGTTTGCTTTCTAATCAGTTCAAGTGAGAGTGAAGGGTAAGTTCCAGGGTTGTTGGCCGTTCTTCCAGTCATATTCATGTGTGGTGGTGTTTCATCTTGTTTATGACCGGTCAGCGTCGAGTCCTTTACTTCACTTCCTTTAAATGTGAAGGATCTTTCTTGTTTGCACCAACATTTGTGTTTTTAAAGATGATGTTTTTGCACAAAACTGCTCTCCCACTTCATCATATTATGTGTACTCGGCATTTGCGTTTCCTGTGTGTGCTCGTATATCACACCATCTCATTTGCAGTATAGTCCACTTGGTCTACAAGTGATAACAAATGGGGAATTGGAGAATGTGTAGTTGTTTTGTTTTAAATGATCTGTCTCGTTTCAGTGCCGGGGAATCGGCTCCACTTTCTATGCGGTACCAGCCACAGGATGTGATGAAAGCTAAAGAAATCATTTCCCATATCAACACTCTGAAGACGCAGGTCAGCTACTACACCGAACGGCTGTCCCGCGCTGCCAAAGAGCGCTCAACCAATGCACTGGAGAGGACCCTCGCTATCCTCACAGACAAGGTGAGAGGATTTGCATGAACCATTTACAGTCTGTTCACTGACCGTCTAATGCATATTTCACACAAAACTGGCAAGAGCTGGCTGAAATCCACAGTCCTTTCTGATTGTCTGGCTTTACACAACTTAACAAGGACACACAGTACAACCCTTTCAAAGATATACTGAGTTTTGAGGCACATAAACTAGCAATTGAACTATTTTTATTTTTTAATGAATAAGTCATAGAAATGTTATTTTTGATTTTATATTTAGATTTAAGCATATTTATTCCATTTACCATTTCAAACTGTTTCTGAAAACCCCAGGGATTTGTAAAGGGTTCATTAGTGAAAGCTATTTTAAGGTGTCTCTCATGCACAACAGATCTACTGAGTAAAAGATGTCGAGGTCCACTTAATGAGTAAGTGCCATCCCTGTGTCTCTCAGACGCGGCAGCTGGTGACAGTGTGTGACAGTAAGCTGCTGACTACAGCTATCCAGGCACTGAGTGCTGCACGCCCAGAGTTCATCGCCTCCAGAGGCTCCCCGTCCACCCATGACACTGAGCGTGTGGTCCTGAGGAACGACCAGGGCTCTCCACAGGCCAAATGGAGCGGGAAAGGGAACAGGGCATCCGTGAACTTAAACTGGCAGGAGGAGGAGTGGGTAAGATTCAGAGACTGACATTATCGTTGTCTCATTCATTTACCTAGAAGCTGATATATTTCTGTTTCTGCTTCAGGAAAAGATCTGGCTCAATGTGGATAAGAGTCTGGAGTGTGTGATCCACTGCGTTGACAGGCTGCTGACGAGAGAGCGCTCGCAGAGCGACAGCAGTGAAGACGTCTTCCTGTTAGACCAGCAGGCCGACACCAGCAAGAGAGGTAGCCAGGGCAATGCTTTCTGGATCAACCCTGGTGACGGTCGCTCCATCCCCCTGACCTCATCACACCCTCTTTCAGCTCAGTCCTCTTCACCATTATTACCACCGTTCTCATCACCCCTAATCAACCCTGCATGCCCATCCAGTTCTAACTCTCACTCCTGTAGGTTCTGTTTTGATTCCTTTTAGAACTTCAGAATGCTTTCAGTTTTAGTTTTACATCCTCTTCTAGTGGCATACGTGATAATTCGGCACAACGTTCCTCTTGACATTTTTTAACCATCAAGGAGTCCTTTTGAAGAAAAAAACTGTTTTAGCATACTTTTAAAATGAGTACTTGGTAGGGTCAAAATATACTTTAAAAACATATATAGTTAAAATGCCAATTATTATGAGTTATGAAAGTTTTATATTTTGGTTTTGGGAGTCCCAAACAACCGTTGACATGCATGGTCAAAAACACTTTCATTTCCTTATAATATGCATTTATTTTTAACTTATTTATTCAACGATTCCCAAGCAATTTGTTTCATTTTTCCAAACCCCTCTGGTGATTGGTGTATTTCATTTAAAGCAGTGTTTGTGAGCTTTTAACGCTCCAAGAGCAGCACTTAGTGGCAAAGGATGAACTTGCATTTTCATTCAGACCAACGTGCAAAGACAGAAAAGTGGGCAAGCAATATGCTAATGTTTAATTTTGAAATTAAAATGAAATCGCTTAGGACACGTTTTAAAAATGACTCCTTTCAATGATTCAGAGTCTACACTTTTTTAAGATAGTTAATAACTTTACAGTGCACTTTCAGATTTAAAACTTTGCGGGATATTTTCATTCATTTAGAGCTGTTACACACTACATGAAAGGTCATTTTATAAAAAAATCATAATGGGGCACTTTAAGTATGAACTGAAAGTAGCATTTTGAATACTTAATTGCATGTTTGCTGCAATTGAATTTACTCTATTTCATTAATAATGAATTATCTGTTAGCACAGGTTCTTAAAAATACACTTTAAAGATTGTAAGTACGCTACAAGTGCATGTTCTATACAATTAGGCACTCTTCTTTTTCACAAGAGTTTTCATTGCCAGAGACTCTGAGGATAGAGTTGAATGAAATGCAGCAAAATGCCTGTTTATAGTTGCTTTTGTTTTGATATGCACATATATGCTAACAAACCAGAAATGACATCACAAGATTTCATAAGAGGCTTTAAGTGATTAGTATTGGCACCGTTGTCTTTAACAACACTCTCTGTTTGGCTTTAGATGGCAGTCCCAGTGTTGAAGGCTCCTCTCCTGGTAAGCCTCTCAGTGCAAACTGTTTGTGCCAGCTGTAGTTATATTTGTGGGATGTCCAGTTTACCTGTCTGTGTTTATGGCTCTAGGTGAATGGAGTGATGCTCTGTATCCTCTCCTGACCACTCTGAATGAGTGTGTAGCAATGATGAGCGACAAAGCCAAGAAGTCCATGGTGTTTCTTCTGATGCAAGACAGCGCTCCCACTATCGCCATGAGTTTGTCACTGCAGTACCGCAGAGATGTGGTTTTCTGTCAGACAGTTAGTACAGACTATTTAAAGAGATAAACAGCATCATTTAACTGCCAATCGGTTCTAACCAGGCCTCACTTAGACTGTGCTCTGTAGAAAGTTCCAGTGATTTCCACAGAAATGAGAAACTCTTCTCAGTTAAACAATTCTGTGAATCTTATTTAATTTAATTACATTAAATTTGTTAAACATTTCAGCTAATTTGATGATGTGTTTAGCTACCAATAAGGGTATAGCTGAACACATTACAATGTTTTAAATTGATTTCAATGAAAATAAGAAGAAATAAAATCATTCTGTCAAGGCCTGTCGATACAGAAAAAAATATTTACCAAATATTTACCAAAAAATGGTACCAAAAAGTATATCGCTAATATAAACTATTACATTTACATAAATATATTTGAAGTGTTTCTCATTTGTGTTTCCTATTTAGTATTTATTTTTCAATGTAAATATATTTATATTGTTCAAACAGTGCATTAAATATTTATATATATATATATATATATATATAAACAAAATATATTTTGAATTCCTCAAGCTGCACTGTTACAATATAAATATACTGTGGCAATATTTTTATTTTTTTTAGTTACAATAGGGATTTAAAGAGGTTGGCAAAAATTGATTTGTGTGTTTTTTATATTGAAAATGGTTACAGAGTACTCTACAAAACACTTCAAGATTATGCAATTTCCCTAGCTGATTACAAATAAAAATGCCATATACATTCTAATAATATACATATTTCTTCGTAGCTGACGGCCCTGATCTGTGGGTTTGTGGTAAAGCTGAGGAACTGTCTAGGTGACAGCGGCTTTCTCAGACAGCTCCACACTATCGGCTTACTGGTCCAGTTTGAGGGGCTCCTGAGCACCTATGGTAAACATACAAACAAATTTCAGTTTAGCTTGCACTTATCTGAATGTGAACTCTAAGCTCCTCTTTCATCTTAAAGGGGAGGAACTCGCCATGTTGGAAGACATGAGTGTAGGTGCCATGGACCTCCGAAATGTCACCTTTAAAGTGACCCAGGCCACCTCCACTTTCAGCCCTGACATGCTGCCTGTCATCACGGGCAACAGAGATGGGTTTAACGTGCGTGTTCCTTTACCGGCGGTGATGTTTGATGTGTTACCACGGGAGATCCAAAACGGGATGCTGCTGCGAGTTCAACCGGTGTTATTCAATGTAGGAATCAATGAGCAACAAACACTAGCGGAAAAGTAAGTATATGAATTAATACACTTTCTGTTTCTTTGTATGGACTGATTTAATCACACTGGCTTTCATTCCCTAATAACTGCATGGATTATCAATATTTATATGAACAGGAAAACATGGTTACACTTTATTTTAAGGTATCCCTGATACAGTGTAATTATACATTTAAGTACTGAGTAACATTAATTAACTACATGTATATCTTAGGGTTACTTGCATGTAACTATGCATAATTTATTGTTGTTATAAGAGTAAGCACATGTAGCATGCGTTAAATAAAGTATTAAAATAAAGTGTTACCAAAAACTTCTCACAAAAAAATGTGAGCATCCATAAGCACATTCTTAATCTCATTTTAATGTGAATTTGGAATATTATAAATGAACAGTTGTGTGGATTTATGAGAGGAACCTCACAGCTTGAGCTATAACACAGCCTTTCTTACTATTTCACTGTATAAAATTAAATATATTGTTTAAAGATTTGATATCTATGAAGCCGTTTTATCTTAATGCATCAGCCAGAGTACATGAATTTCACTTACGGAAGGTTTAATGGTGGTTTATGAGGTCACTACCAATGTCCCCTTAATTCAAAAGGCTTAAAAAACATACTGAATGTACATTTATACAACATACATTTCTGTGTACTATATACTTTTCAATGTAGAATATGCATTTTATTATTTACATTCCTTTCGTATCGCCCTTTAGGTTTGGAGACACGTCGCTGCAGGAAGTAGTGAATATGGAGAGTCTAACTCGTCTTACCTCCTATTATGAACAGTTTAAAGAAGTGCTGCCTGAAGACTGTGAGTCCTAAACACAGTCCTACACTGCGCATGAAAGAAAGTTGGTAGATGGTTTACTTCAGTCCTAACCAGTTGAATGACTCCATCTATAGGTCTGCCCCGCTCTCGGAGTCAGAACTGTGTGCCTGAGCTACTCAAGTTCCTCAGTCAAAATGTTACTGCAAGGAAGAGCAAGAATGTGGACATTCTGTTGCAGGCAGCAGAGGTACAGTGATCTAACATTATTATGCTTTCTTGCATCTATACTGAAACGTGGGAAACATGGGAAAGCTACAATCTGAGACTTTGAATGCACTTTACCAGGATGACATCTTTCTCACTTGTTGTGTCAGATTTGTCGGCGTCTGAACGGTGTGCGTGTGACCAGCTGCAAGAGTGCGAAGGATCGTACGGCCATGTCGGTGACCCTGGAGCAGTGTCATATCCTCCAGCAAGAGCACTGCATGGCCCCGCAGGTCTTCACACAGGCTTTGGACTGTATGCGCAGGTGAGATGACAATTTACACATTAGGGCCTGATCACACCTATAATGCTGATGATAAAGCAGGGTTTCTGCTCAAAATTTCACAAATTGAGGCCATAAATGTTATAAATCAAAGTAGAAAGTCTTAAAGTCATGAAGCCGTAGCATTAAAAGTTGCCTGCACTGCACCTGTTTGTTTTCCAGTACAAATACATGATGTAAACATCCTAAAATCACAAATACATTTACTTGAGATGCAAAATTAACTTGTTTTCTGAGAAATAGAAGAAAATTAAAAGAGTTTAAAAACAAAAAGGATAACCTGTCATTGGGATATTACCTTTTTTGGGTTTTTTTAAGTAGATTTTTAAGAGCCTTTTTAAGATTTTTAAATCACTTTAATCAATTTCACACAAAACAAGCCTTCATATGTCATTTTGCTTCTCAAATAATGTATCTTGATTTATGAATCTTTGGGCATTTGCATTAGAAAATGAGACAAAGATACAGGGGGAGAATATCACATTTTTGCAGTGCAGTCAAATGTTATTTCTTCTTTTATATAAAATGAAATAGAAAGTAATGGAGTTCTGCTGGAAGTTGTATTTTCAAAATTAGAAGGGTTGCTATTACAAGAAAATATACATGTAGACATTATATTGTCTTATTGTTTTCCATTCAGTTCATTTTTAAAAAATTTCCCCTCACTCTTTAAAACCCTGTAACCCTGTAAATGTATAGTTTTAAAAATCATTATGAGCAGAATGTTAAGAATTGTAATATAGTTATAGTTATACTTATTGTTTTTGGTGTGAGTTATGAATATTATTTTTGGTCTTCTCTCTATCCCTCTGCTGCACAGCGAGGGCTGCAGGCGGGAAAACACCATGAAAAACGTAGGCAGCCGCAAATATGCTTTCAACTCCCTCCAGCTCAAGACTTTCCCCAGACTGTACCGACCACCAGAGGGCACCTTCGGGAAAGTGGACACTTGAACTGAAAGCAGTCAGCTGTTCTGGCCCACCTCGGCTAGAACTGCATGTTTCTCCTCGTTCGCTTTACTTCATCACCACATATCTGAAGGAAAGTTTAATTATGCACAGTCGTGCTGAAATACACAATGGTTATCATTCAGATGACTATGTTAATATTTCTGCAACCCCAACCTGCTGGCTCTGCGGAAAAAAAAAGGAGATAGGGACAGAAAATCACTTGAAGATAGACTTGTTTGTTTATTGCACTGAAAGCAGGTAAGAAGGCCTGACTCCTAATACTTAAAAAGGCAAAAAAAAATAACAAGACACTGATGATTTCATTTATCAGAGAATTTCCCAAAAAAACCCAAAGCGTCTAATTCATTCCATGTTTAATTAATAAGTACATTTTACAATACTTTCCAGTACCACACTTGGTCTTTGTACTAAAATACAAAGTTCAAAACCATCAGCACTGAAGCAGAGCTGTGTTTTATCATCCATTAAACTGTATTTAAAGTTCAGTAGGTTAAAGGTAATGTGTATGTGCTGTGATATAGTAGATGATTTGTTCGTAAGTCATCCAGTTTTAAGATTTATAAGGAAAAGTTAAGCAGTTAAGAATCCATGCACCTCAATGTTCACCCTCACTTCATTTAAAGTATACACAATACTAGCTGCCTTAAGAGAGTCCACCACTGGTTAAGAGACATACGTAGATATTTCTAATCTGTGTATGACTATTTGTGATGTAAGTTTTATTTATTTACAGTAAGACTCTCTCTTTACGAAAGTGTTAGTGCTTTAATGCAGGCCTTTTCCCTCCTGACTGTGCATTGTACGGGTTGTAGAGTTTAAGAGGACAAGCTTCCTCATACTGTTGCCAAGCACAGCTAGTCTCTGTACAGTGAGCATACTGTGTGAATATACATTCTTTGTAAGGAAATATGTGAGAAGACACTATTATGTTTGTATGTTTTCATAGTTCAGTGTTTCTTTGTAGGACATTTATATTGGTTGATATTAATGTCAGTACTGATCTAACAAGGAGCACTGCTGCAACTGGTCCTGAAATGTGAAGAATATTTCCTGCAGTCTTTTGTTTTTGTAAAGCAGAGGGATGCATTTAGACTATTTATTTTATTGTAATAGTTCTATGAAAATCATGATAGGCATTGCATCATAAAAGACTACATGTAATGATCATCAGCCTTTATCTCTGCACAAATAAATGCACAAATTGACTGTCATTTCTGGTTTGTATATTGCAATTGAACAACTTAAAGCTTGTATTTGCAACCTGGGAGACGAGCATGGG
Organism: Enteromius mattozi; assembly: GCA_032359235.1. Lineage (NCBI taxonomy): Eukaryota > Metazoa > Chordata > Actinopteri > Cypriniformes > Cyprinidae > Enteromius > Enteromius mattozi. The sequence goes on from JAUMHE010000056.1 coordinate 5,619,793, forward strand.
TCTTAACCTCTGCAGAAATTAATATTATTTAAAATTCTTCAAAAACCAGATGCATTGCATGGAAGGTAGGCTATAATTGTTATTTAAGTTTACACTTTAAATATTATTTTTAATAAATGTACATGTAATTATTTTACCACTTGGTAAAAATCATTTTCTTTTCATTTTTCATGTAAGAGTTTATCCTCTATTGTAAGTGCTAATGCACTGCTATGTTGTAAGAGCATGCTGCCCTATGGATCTTACAGTGTCTGTTTTTATTTTTTAATGTACATTCAAATGCTTTGCTGTACAAAATGCCTTTCTCTTCCCTCCAAACCTACAGCTTTAAAATTAAAATCACATACCAGATTGAACTTCAAGCTTCTTTATTGTTTTGTTCACAACAGTGTTCATATACATAGATACAGACTATGATCATAATCGTATATGGGAAGGTGACATATTAATGTTGTGAGACAGAAAAACTCACACACACACATACATAAATATACATATGATCCACAGGGATGATGATGACTACATCTTGTGTGTACAAATTTCTAAACGTTAATGTTAAGGTTAGTTTGTAAACAAGTTATTCTGTAATTAGTTATTTTGTATAACTAAAACAAAGGGAAAACAAAACAAAACATGCAAGTGGCTACAGTATAGCCAATGCATTAATAATGTACAAAAACTGTGAGCTCATCATAATATGTATTGAACTTTGTTGTCGTTCTACACAGTAGCTACTTCTGGACTCAGGAAATTTGAGCTGGATGTGACATCTTCAAAAGTTTTACATGACAGCACAATTGTGTGCTTTTTTTGTTGTTGTTGTTGTTTAACAGTGCCACATGACCTCATTAATTATGTGGCATGTAAAATGCAGTTATTCGTTATTGTATTAAATGTAATATGGGATGGATCAGTTTACTATCATCTTTCAAGGAGCGCTCGAGGCACAGAAAGCCGAATTCCCTTTAAACTCTATTCAAATTACAAAAAGTATTTTATCTAATTAAAAATAAAAGTAAATTAGAACTTAGTCCTGAAATTTGTTACTTCGTATAGAGAGGAAATCCTCCAGAAATCTCTGAAAAGTAATGAAATAAAAACTTTTAAATCTTGTAATCGCACTGTGATTGGTCCACCACGGTCAACCCCGAGAAAAGCGCCAGGTGTCACGTGTCAACAACGGCGCCCACTTGTGACTGAAGTCTGGGAATCGGTTCTTTTGAACAGTTATTTTCGAAGAATCGGTTCAAAAATGTTTAGCGTTTACGTCAAACCCGGACAAATTGAGTTTGATATTAAACACTGCAATAAAGCCGCACCCTGTTTTTAATCTTACTGTCTTAATGTAATTAAAAAAGGTTTATTTTTTATCATAATTTCGACAATTCCTAAAGTCCGCTCCGACCGACTCAGTTCACCGTTCTTTTGTTTTGCACAAGAACTATGAATCCGTAAGACTTTTGTGAATCATTAAAAATATCCGTTTCATATTCTACCCGCTGATTTTCATTGATAAAAGATCAGTCGATTACTCCGAGTGCATATGTTCTCCTCTGCGCCGTTTAGATGTACTTTTCGAGGAGTGTTTCCTAGAAGACTGTTACAGACTGCTGGATTAACCAAGACTCGGTAAGCATTTGTTTTGTGTTGGCTGTGGCATCCACATAAAACTTCAAAATCTAAAATATGGTTTTAATCGGAAACGTGGTATAAATCATGTTGCGTAATTAATTACTCAAAAGCTCCAAAGGTCCTCCTAGAGATAAACCCCTCTTACAGATACCAAAAGCTCTCGACTGCTTTGCCAGCTTGCAAGAAACCCACACGAACATCTACAACCAGCGACACTTCACTACAGGTGAGAGAAATCCTGGCAGATGCATGCTGTTACTAATCTACTAATTAGTCACTTGGCCTACTAATGTTTACCATACCCAATACTACTAATAACACACAATAACAAAGAGACTAAGTGTCTTTCTCAAGGGCTCAAAACCTTGTGAATATGTAACTTTCATACTGTTGATAACTCAGTATGACTGTTCTCATGTCATTGTCTAGAGGCCAGCATGAAGAAACTGCTTGTGGACGTGGACTGTGGTGTGGATGATGCTCAGGCTATCATGATGGCTTTGGCAATGCCTGGTGTGCAGATCCTGGGCATCACCTGCGTTCAGGGCAACACTTCAATAGATAATGTCTGCAAGAACGTCCTGCGTGTCCTGAAAGTGTGTAAGCGTCTGGAGGTGAGATGGATTTTTCTTTTGTATTGTGCAGCGATGCATTGTTTATTATACAATATTGATTTTAAAATTACAGTACTAGATGTGTAGTTGATATTTGTAAATAACTGATTGCATGCTTTTTTTATGTAACGGTATTTCAAAGAGCACATACTGTACTTTGGCCCCTTTGGTTAGAGGCGAGGTAGTGTTTCTGGCAAGTATTGTGGAATTGCATAACTTTGAAAGTCGTATGAAATACTGGGGAACAAAAAGTAGAGGAAAGACTGGGCTACAAATATGAAATTTAATACAAATATACATAACATACACGTAGAGTAGCAATATATTTATTTACTGTTGTTGTGGTCATAAGTTTACATGCACTCGCAGAATGTTAATTTGAACAAAATAAGATCCTGGTAGAAATAATGCAGTACTGTTATGTAGTGCAAGCATAAATTGAAAGACTTGTTTATCTCTGAATGGGAAAAACACTGAAGTCTTGTGTTCATGATATAAACAGAATGTTACAGAAACAGAAACCTTACGCTGTGATTTGAATTATTTGATTTTCTGTATGTTCACGATTACATGTACTCTTAAAAGACTGTTTGAAGGAGAGACTTTGAGCTAAATAACTCCCAAGAATAACGTTACTTGCTGCACAGTAATCCACTGTTGACCAGCACATGACAGCCATTACAGCATAATTAGAAAACCTGATTGTGTCTCTGAATTGCTTCAGATTCCTGTATTCTGTGGAGCGACCAAATCGCTTTTGGGACAGACCATCAGTGCTGGAGAATTTCATGGCAAAGATGGACTCGGAGACGCTCCGGACCCTGATGCTCCTGGTTTGGATCTGGTCCAGAAAGAGGGCGCCGTGTCAGCCATGATCCGAATAGTCAATGAGCATCCTGGAGAGGTCTATATGATTAAATGCAGTCACGACTTCATAAGTGGCAAATAGGAAATTTCCAATAGCACGTGAAGTCAGCATAATTATCTTGGATTTCAAGTACTTCATCATGTGTTGTTCCTGTTTCTCTAAGGTGTCTTTAGTGGCCACGGCTCCACTGACAAATGTGGCTTTGGCTGTGAAAATTGACCCCACCTTTCCCCAGAAACTTAAAGGCCTTTACATTATGGGTGGCAACACAGACTGTGAGTCACTAATACTTTACACATGCTATTTGATCAGAATATGACTGGACAATATAGACAATATTAGAGCTGGTAAGTTTGATTCATTCCAGTGAATTAGTCTAAAGTGACCATTTAGATGAATATTCTGAGTAAATCTTTAAGCCAGTGTTTAGTAAAAACAGACTTTTTCCCAGCAGCTATGTCTGTTTAGCTGCAATGATGCCTCCTCTCAACGGAAATTAATATAAGTGATCACTTTAAAACTGAGACACTCAAAAAAAATCAAGCCTTTAAGCCACGTCAAAGCACAAATACAAAAATAGATATTCACTGTTGGTCACATTTGCAATAATAATTGTTTTTTTTTCTGTTTTAGAAAAGTCTCTTAAAGAACCTAAACAAGGCTGCATTAACTTAATCAAAACATGGTAAATTAGTAATTTTGAGAAATATTACTTCAATTTAAGTTGACTGTTTTATTATGTAATATATTTTAACATTTATTTTATTTCTGGGATGAAAAAAAATAAATGTACAGCATTATTACTAACATTGATAATTACATTAATTACAAAATAACATTTAATTACAAATATTTTCACAAAATATAACTTTTTTTTTGCATTTTTATATTTCCCAATATTACTTTTTATTGTATGTACGAGCAAATAAATGCAGCTTTAATCAGCATAAGAGACTTCAGTTAAAAAAACATTTCGCCAGAACTGTTTTGTTTATAGGCACTTTTTACACTTTTTTACACTAAACCAGAATCATTTGTACACTAAGTGCAAATCGCTCTGATCTCTATTGTTTTTTATATATATATATATATATATATATATATATATATTAAATGCAATCTGTTCATCTTTAGCTCGTGGGAACACCACTATGTGTGGAGAGTATAACTTTGCAGCTGATCCAGAAGCAGCATATATTGTTCTGAATGAATTCATTTGCCCAGTTTACATTGCAACCTGGGAGTTCACCTGTCGCAGTAAACTACCCTGGGTAAGATTCACATTCCTTAAGCATTATAATAATGCATATAGGTGATTATGTAAAACGTAAATATAACTGTTATGAATATGAATATGCAGCCATATCGATGTTATATTATACAATATCTGCACATGTCTGTTTCAGGAGTTCTGTGACGGTTGGCTGGCTCAGGACACAGATAAAGCTCGGTTTATGAAGCAGATCTTTAAGCACAGTATGGAGTCCACCTACAGTGAGAGGATTGAGAAGGAGCTTGTGGATGGACAGGGATTCATCTCCTGTGACTCTTATGCCATGGCAGCAGCTATAGATAACACGTATATCATTGAAACTGACTACAAACCCGTCACTGTAGAGCTGGCGGGGAACTGCTGCAGGGGAATGATGGTTGTGGATCACCTCGATGTCCTGAAGAAGACTCACAAAGCCCACATCTTGAAGAAGGTGGACTTGGAAAGGTTTAAAGTGCTTATGATGAATGCTTTGAAATAAATGATCATTAGTAGCCATGTCTGGAATTATCTTACTATAATTCTTACTATATTTTTTAATATCTGTCTTAATACCAGTCTTATCTGTGTGGAAATTTGTTGTTACTTCATCTAATATACATTTTTTACAAATCATAAAAACCAGAAATACCAGTCACCCGTTAAATATATAAATTACATTTTGATAAACTAACTACTAATGTTTTGAATATTGTTATCTTTTGTGGATCCAGTGATTTCATGAGTGAACATTCAGAACTGAATTTTTTTATTTTATGATTTCTGTTGTTGATGCAGTTCAAGAACTGCATCATGAGTCAATTATTTTTCACAAGACAAGTTGGCTTAAAGCGCATAATATTTACACATTTGAGAGCATGTCTTGGCATTTTGATACAAAACATGTTATTCACGTTGAAGGTGTTATTCAGTATCCCTTTCGGCCTCGGAATCGAGATCTGGTGTCCAGCTATAATAAAAAGAACAATTAAGAGCATTTATTATACAGTAAAGACATTCCGACATCATCAGATTTGTTAGCATGTGCACTTGGCTGTAGTTGGTTTAAAACAGAGTTATAAAATAAATGAAATACAATTAGAAATTAAAGGCACAGGTCCAAATTACTGATAAAAAGTTAACAAAATTAAAATATACCACAAAAAAAAACAACTTAATCATGCTTTAATAGTTGCTATGGCCCACTTTTTTTTTTTTTTTTTAGTTAAACTTAATGCACTAAAACTGAAATAAAATGAATAAAAATTAGGTAGACATATATTAATAACAAACAAATAAAAATTACAAAATTTAGAATGAAAGTGACAATGGAATTCAAACAATGATAGTATCAATGATACTAAAATAAAACCTGTGCCACAGTAAAGATGGTAATACCATGGTACTGAAAGATTACCACATCTGTGCATCATGGTATTCTAAAACACTTTTTTTAATGACAGCCACCATATGTTTATTTTATTTTTTTATAATAAGCAAGAGAAACATAATTATATATTTAATATATAGTAATATATCTTTAATATCTTTAATCTTTATCTTTTAACATATCTTTAATTAAAATAACTATTAAACTTTTATGTTATTTTACATCTTTAATATGAATTTAACAACTGGCAGGGTTCCCTGTATAGTTTATAGAACTTGTTTTCAGAATCTAATCGAAACGAGAGCTTGTGAATCAAATAGACTTGTAAAATCTGTATCAACACATGGAGTAATTTAAACGGCAGATGTACTGACCATGGATCTCTTGCACTCAAAGAAAGCCACTTGCAGGCCTTTGCAATGTCCTTCCTTCAGACACTCACTGGGCTTCTTACCGTCCTGTGACACAACAGAGACCATTATTATTGAGCCAGCTAGAGAGGGATCAGAAATATGCCACGGTTAAAGTCATACACTGTTTTTTATTAACAACAAAAACAACTACAACAGTCGATGTTGTTGTGAGAGGCACGATAGATTTGTCAAGCTGATGGAAATACATATTGCTGATACCTTCACTACACAGTCATGCTGAAGGAGACAGGCTTTAAAATCTTCTCTCACTCCAGCGCAGGCGCGGCCATCTTCCTCTTTATCCTCGTAATATTTTGGCATTCTGTAGAGCTTTCATCCGAGCAAGTTTAAGCGAAATGTGGGTTGAGAAACGTGGCAAAAAGAACACAACAAGCTATATATAAGTCAAATGCAGAATTATTATGAAAGCGGCCATGTTAGGTATGACGTATATAAGGAAGTGGAACGGAGGAGGATTGTGGGAATTGTAGTCCGCAAATGTTCGATTCTTTCGCGCTTACAAACCTCAGCACTGCTGCAAAGAGTTTATAGAATACAGTGTTAAATGACAGAATTTTATAATGTCAACAATTATACATCGATTCATCATCTATTTTAAGTACTCGACTTTCACATAGCAGTGTAAAGTATTAATATTGACCAGAAGATGGCACTCAAATAATGCTTTTGTCACATAATATCAAGTTTACATTGGCCCCTAGAGACTTGGGAAACGATTAAAAATATTGCTTAAGATAAATTGTCAGTAATAGTCTTTGCATTGTGCGTGTTACGTCATGATGACTGATTGGATGCAGTATATGCATGCACAGTTGGGCTTGTATGTTAACCAAATATATCATTTATGTGTTTGAAAACAGCCAAACTGACCCCAAACCAGACCAAATTTTGTCCACCCGCCCAAACCAATATTTACCTCCAATCCACCCACCACCCAATATCTGGCAACACTGCGCATGCTCCTTGAACTTCCGGACAACCACGCACCGCGTGACGTCATCAGACCCAAGTGTTTCTTTTTTAATGTTACATACAAATAACAATAACACCAAGAACTAAACGATTACAAATATAATAATAATAAAAACTGTTTGACCAGAGTGTTTCTGAGACAACAGAAGGGAGCAAAATACGGTAAATATTTTTGTGTTTTTCGTGAGCAACATAAAGTATTTCTTAAAACACTGGGAACAACAAAATGTATAACGTGGTTTTAGTCTAAACATAGCGCAAATCATGTGTAATAATAACCATTTCCTCCTTCCTCCTCAAAATAACGGACTACAGACAGAGCCCTGCTTTATCAGCTTTCAGGAAACTAGCACGAACTCAACAGCAGCGATACTTCACTAACTTACAGGTGAGAGAAATCCTGCAGAGACCTCATTCATGTACGCACTAACGTTAGTTACCAATCTACTATTTAGACGTTTGGCTGACATATTTACCCGTGGTATCTAAAAGTACAGCTATTATAGGGACAATGGCTATAGTGAAACCGAAAGTAAAATCTCGCTCAGGGCCTCAAAATCTTCTGGGTTTTAAATATGTACCTTTCATCAAGATATTTAATGAAAGATATCTGACTAGGCTTGACCAACTGTTGTTAACTCAATATAATTTGCTGTGAAGCCACCATGAAGAAACTGCTTGTGGACGTGGACTGTGGTGTGGATGATGCTCAGGCTATCATGATGGCTTTGGCAATCCCTGGTGTGCAGATCCTGGGCATCACCTGCGTTCAGGGCAACACTTCAGTAGAAAATGTCTGCAAGAACGTCCTGCGTGTCTTGAAAGTGTGTAAGCGTCTGGAGGTGAGATGGTCCCATATGCTACATCAAAATGAGATTAATATTTCTTTTGTATTGTGCAGTGATGCATTGTTCATTATATGTTCATTATAAATGTGTAGCTGATTCATCATATTGAACACAAAACCATATTGATTTTAAAATTACAATATTAGATGTGATTTTTGTAAATAACTGGTTGCAAGCTTTTTGATTCCAAAAACACATACTTTAACCTTTGGTTTGAGGAGAGGTAGTATTTCCTGGAAATATTAGGGAAGTTTAAATTCGTCACTTGAACAGTAGCGGAAATGTATTTACTATAGTTGTGGTCATATGTTTCCATACATGATGTGCAAAATGTTAAAGGAGTCATATGATGTTATTTTAAAGATCTTTATTTTGTGTATTTGGTGTAACAGAATATGTTGACAAGCTTTAATGTTCAAAAAACATTATTTTTCAATAAAAAAAAGAGTACACTAGTGAGTTCAAGTGTGCTGTAAGTGGTAAGTAAATATTTTTTTTTTAAATATAGAGATAGTGCATACAAAGCACAATTAAGTTCGTATTTATGGTGTCTCAAAATAGCACATTGAATACGCTTATAGATATATTCAGGTGAATTTTTATTTTTGCCTGGGTATCTGAATGGGATGAACACTGAAGGCTTGTTTACTAATGCTTTTTGTCAGTCCCCACACTTCGATTGTTTTTAGTGGATTTGCATGACCTGGGTTTTCTGTATGTTTAGAATTTTTTATCATCTTATGATTCTAACTGTTTGCAGACATATTTTGAGCTCAATTACTCCAAGAATACTGGTACTTGCTGCAGCCCTTACCTGATATAAAACCTGATTGCATCTCTGAATTGCTTCAGATTCCTGTATTCAGTGGGGCACCTAAAGCGCTCTTGGAAAAGACCGTCACTGCTGGAGACTATTATGGTAAAGATGGACTCGGAGACGCTCCGGACCCTGATGCTCCTGGTTTGGATCTGGTCCAGAAAGAGGGCGCCGTGTCAGCCATGATCCGAATAGTCAATGAGCATCCTGGAGAGGTCTATCTATATGATTTTACGATATGATGAGATATTAGTTAGTGAAATTATATTGCATTTCAAGTACTTCATCATGTGTTGTTCCTGTTTCTCTAAGGTGTCTTTAGTGGCCACGGCTCCGCTGACAAATGTGGCTTTGGCTGTGAAAATTGACCCCACCTTTCCCCAGAAACTTAAAGGCCTTTACATTATGGGTGGCAACACAGACTGTGAGTCACTAATACTTTACACATGCTATTTGATCAGAATATGACTGGACAATATAGACAATATTAGAGCTGGTAAGTTTGATTCATTTCATTAAAAGTGGCCCTTTTGGTGAATTTTTTCTTAAGTAAATTTCAGAGTTAACTTTTACCTTGGCAGCATTGTCTTTTTAGCTCCAATGATAGCATGTTTAATATTAATCTAATTGTTCATTCTAAAATTTAAAATGAAGCCTTTAAGCCACATCAAAGCCAAAATACAATAAGCTTTATTCATTAACACTATCTATAATCTATTTTGAGCAAATAAATGTGGACTTGCTGTGTGTAAGAGATTTCATATGTTGAACTGTATTTCCTCAGAAGGGTGATTTTTTTTTTCATTAATGCAACATTGCCCAAAACCTAAACCAGTCATTTGTACCCTAAGCACAAATCAGTCTGATCTGTATTGTCCATGTTTTATATTTTTAATGCAATTTAACCAGTTTAGAGAATAACATCTGTTCATCTTTAGCTCGTGGGAACATCACTGTATGTGGAGAGTACAACTTTGCAGCTGATCCAGAAGCAGCATATATTGTTCTGAATGAATTCATTTGCCCAGTTTACATTGCAACCTGGGAGTTCATCTTACGAAGTAAACTACCCTGGGTAAGATCCTCCTTTCTTAAATAATTGGGTGGTTTCCCGGACACAGATTAAGCCTAGTCCTAGACTAAAATGTCCCTTTAAACCTGATTAACAGAAATGTGCTTCCTCTGCCATGGTTTTAAATAGGTTTACTTGGTCTTGGTCTGATCTAGAATTTAAAAGGCTGATTTCTTGGAGGAAGATTAGAACTACCTCTGAACTAAATTGAGGCTCAAATTAAATCTACCAGGAGGTATAGGTTTAACTTCAGATTAATGTTTCCAGTCGTTATATATCAAAATGATTGGCACCCTTGGTAGATATGAAGAAAGAAGCCTGTGAAAATAAATCTGCCCTGTTAACCATTTTTTTTATTCAAGAGACAATTCCTTCATACAAAATCTCTCCAGACTTTTCAGATTCCCAGCTCCATGTTGATAGTGTCTCCTCTTCAGTTTTTCATAGGGTTCAGATCAGGGAACACAATAAACATAGATGACTGTGTAATGTGAATACAATTCTGGTATATACAGTACTACTATAATATATTATTTCTGCACATGTCTGTTTCAGGAGTTCTGTGACGGTTGGCTGGCTCAGGACACAGATAAAGCTCAGTTTATGAAGCAGATCTTTAAGCAAAGCATGGAGTCCTCCAAGAAGAGTGTGGATGGACAGGGATTCATCTCCTGTGACTCTTATGCCATGGCAGCAGCTATAGATGACACATATATCATTGAAACTGACTACAAACCAGTCACTGTAGAGCTGGCGGGGAACTGCTGCAGGGGAATGATGGTTGTAGATCACCTCAATATCCTGAAGAAGACTCACAAAGTCTACATCTTGAAGAGGGTGGACCTGGAGAGGTTTAAAGTGCTCATGATGAATGCTTTGAAATAAAGGAGGAAGGACTTTTTTTTAAAAAAATGAATAAATGAACATTAGCAACTATAGCATACCGTACTTTTATAAATATCTTTGTAGAAAATTGTTTGCTGCTTGCTAAACATACACAATGGCACCCTTTTATTCAATACTTTTTGCAACCTTTTTGTTTTTTGCCAGTTTAACAGCTATAATGCCTGAAGAGTTTGGAGAACACCTGAAACAAGATCAGAGACCATTTTTCTATACAGAATCTCTGCAGACCCTTCAGATTCCCAGCTCCATGTCGACACTCTCACCTCTTCTGATTTCTAAGGTTCAGGTCAGACATGCCAGAACCTTAGTTTTGAGCTCAGCAACATATTTTTTTGTGCTGATTTTGATGGTTCTTTTGGATCATTGTTTTGTTGTGTAGGATCACAAATTAAAGAATCTGTCTTAGATCTGCTGATCCTACATCCTGACATAACATCATATAAGAAACTAAGGTGAAGTACATCGTATTTAGGATTTAAAGTAAAGGTGTTAACATTAACAGTTTACAGCTAGAGGTTCCTGCCAGTTCAAGTCCTCTTATTGTAAGTCAAATGAGGCTGATTACTGAGACTTTTGTTTTGTAACAGGTCTTGGTGTCTTTTGCTCCAGTATTTGATTGGCTATGCTGATTGGATCAGGACTGGTGTAATGGGGGAAGTTTGCTATACCTGAAGTATTCAGCATTTGCATTCTTTGTTTCAATTGTCTCCACCTCTATGTACTCCTCCCCCTTGACACCTATATGAACTACAGTGTAACAATGCCTTAGTCAGATGATTGAGATGACTCAGACGATTCAGACGACTTTGACGGCTACAGCGCTATGAAGAGAGTTTTTGGAATAAAGAGAAAATTCTGCTTCAAAGATATATAAATGTCTCCTGGTCTCTTGGAAAAAGTTCACAACAGTTGGAAGATCCAGCCATGGCCCATTATAAGGCTTTCTGACCCCAAGACTCAACTGTTTTCTGCAATTCTCCAGCTGTGATCATTGAAGAGTATTTGGTCTAACTCAAACTCAAACTATCCTCCTCCTGTTGCATTAGGACAATATTGTCACAGACAATATACTGTATGCAGATTTGTACCATTTCCTGTTGATTGGAACTCTTTTATTGTCCTAATGGTTGAAATGTTCTCCTTTAAAGGGGAGGAACATGATTATATATTAGGATAACAAAAAAAATAGAATGTGTAGAATATATTTTAATAAATATTTTGTATAACTCATTGACTAATAAAAAAAAAGATAATAATACAAATATTAAATAACTATTGAATTTAGACTTTGCTGATCATTTACATTATTTTAACAACTGGCAGTTTTCCCTTTATAGTTTACATCATTAACTCAGAGATTGTTGTTTTCCTCAAGAAAAAATTGACATGAACTGTACGTTGTTTAGTCCCAAGTTTGAAATGCATGTAAGGTTTATCTTTTATTTTAAAACTTGCATTTTCTTATAATATGCATTTATTTTTACCTTATTTGTTCAACGACTCCCAAACGATTCGTTCGACGATTCACAAAGAATAAAAATAACACTTCACAGGTTGTGCTTAGAATCGCCACAAATTCAAATTTCAAAATAAAAGCCCCGCACATTAATACCATTAATTAATAGTAATTTCAATAATCTAGTGCAACAACATTACACTTGCCACATCCACCCCCACTGTTTTTGATTATTGAACAGCTCAACGTCTGGACTTATCAGTGTTGTCATTTCACATAAACCACCTTAGGTTATACAGCTTTAAAGCTATCTTGATTCAGATAAATCAAGGGTAGCTAATCCCCAATCTACCATTTGAAAAACCATGCCATATACATAGTATGACATACTCAAGTATAACATACACTTACAGTCACTCTCTTTGGTTGTTTTCTCAAGCAAACTCCTTATACCAAAGATCATAAAAAAAAATATATTTCCACCCATGATAAACTGACAGGAGTTCAATCAGTCTTGAAAATACGAAAAGTATTACAAAACAAAAAGTAAAAAAGCAACAAAAAAAAAAAAGAAAAAAAAAAAGTTACACTTCTATTACAGGACAAGCCCTTTTAGTCGACATAATCTGTATCAGTCTGCTCACAGGTTTAATAACTCTACCAAACCTTGAGCGTGTTTCCTGTTGCTCATGAAAGTCTGCTACAACATGACAAGACTCTTCATTACATTGAGATGAACCCACAGGTTTTTCCTCTGAAACATCACAAACATAATCACCAACAGGCATTAAAGTTGGGGATACAGAGTCATCATTCTGAACATCTGGTACAGGTGATATCTCATCATTTGACGCATGGCACAAAGACATGTCACAATTGTCCTGACACTCAATCTCTCCAACTTGTTTAATTTGTTGCCCCATCTCTTGATCACAAATCTGAAAATCACATTCTCCAGACACATTCTCCAATGTATCATTTCCCATTCCCACACCCTCATCCAAATCGGCAATCCATTGAGAAGTTCTGTCTGCAGTATCACTTCACTGACAAAGAGTACTTGACAAATCACAGTCTGAACTCAGGTCACACTCTGAATTTACTGAATCATCCCAAGCAGGCAATGGTAAAAAAAGTTCACAGACATCAACAAATTTCTATGGACAGTTTTGACACGTCCAGTAACAGGTTGACAAATTTTGTATGTATTCAGGGAACAGTTCTTACTCACTACAATATACACTGTGCTATCCCAGCGGTCAGCTAATTTCCTTTTTCCTTACTCCCTTTTGTTTGCCATAAGAACTCATCCAGCTCTAATGCATGACCCTTGCACTTGCGATTATAATGTTCAGCCTTTTTGCTCTGCTGTTGGTGTGCATTTTGTTGTGCAAGTTGCATTGCCTCCCTTAAGTCCTTTCCCTGGGACTGAGCATATTTACTTAGATCAACAGTCCCCCCCATCCAAAAATCACACTCTCAAACAAAACATCTATTGGCAATCTCGGGGTACGGCCAAACATCAAAAAGAAACCTTTTTGATGATTGGCCGTACCCCGAGGTAGCCAATAGTTTCATGTCTTATGCAATTGTATGAGAAAGTCAGTGTTCTGCATTTGAGGCCAATTAACTTTAGACCTCGGAGGCAAGGACCTTATTGCACCAAGAGTACAATTAAACCTTTCAGTTTGACCGTTACCTATTGGGTGATACGGTGTAGTACGAGATTTAGAAACCCCAGACAAGTTTTGCATTTCTGCAATCAGAGAACCTTCAAAGTTTGCACCCTTGGCTGAATGGATTCGTGCTGGGAAACCACATATACAAAATAAATTGTTCCACAGAACACAGGCAACAGACATTGCAGTTTGATTTGGACAATAGTATGCGCATGTAAGTTTTGTGAAGTGGTCGGTTATCACCAACACATCAACTGACTTATTATTGACATCCTCAGCCGTCCAGAGATCGATACAAACCAACTCTAGTGGTGCAGTTGTAGTTATTGACACAAGTGGTGCTCTGGCCTCCAGCTCAGAAGTCTTAATACACATCTCTTGCATTGAGACACGTACAATTTTGTGTCATTCTCCATAGAATTCCAGTAAAATCTCTGTCTCGCAAGCCAAAGAGTGCGGTGCTGGCCCTGATGGCCTGCGTCATCATGCACCCCTTTCAGAACCAAACCCATTAAGGCTGCCGGCACAACTTGCTGGAAATTCCTTTTCTTGGTTGTCGGATGCTTAGACACACAGTCAAGTATGCCTAACTTCATTGTGAATTTGCCCCATTGTCTTAGTGTACATACAGTTTCTTTTGCCTCATTACCTCTTTCTCTCCTAGAAGGTTGTCTACCTCGCTCTACAAAGAACCTCACCCTACTTATGACTGGATCCTGACACTGCTTGTCGAGCAACTCACCATGGCTAAGCTTGTTTAGTGGGTACTGTGCGTCATCCTCCAAACCCCTCAAATGCTGAACATATGCGACTGCTCTAGCTGCAGCACCCTCCTCCCAGTGACAATGAGAACGGATCACAGCTCTCAAACAAACAAAACTCTGAACCAGGTTAGTCACTTCATGACAGTTCTGTGACCCAGACTCAACAACCTCCTTGTTTTTACGATTACAGGACAAGTGAAACATACCCTGTACCTGCTCAATCTCAAGCGTCTCCACCTCCTGCCTCAAAATGTCATATGGTGTTCTGGTAGGTCTCTGCAAAATCCTGGAAGAAGCAAAAGGCTCCCGACTTAACACATCAGCTACCACATTTTTCGGCCCAGGAATGTACTGTATGTCGAATTCAAAAGGAGCCAACTTTGCGACCCATCTCTGCTCGCAGGCATCAAACCTCGGTTTGGTCAGAATATACTAGCGGGCTGTTATCTGTTCAAGCCGTAAAGCTGTGCCCACGGAGCCAATGGCTGAATTTATCGCAAATGGCCCATTTCATGGCCAGAAATTCAAGCCTATGAGCAGGATACTTGGATTGAGCATGGTTGAGTGACTTCGAAGCAAAACAGGTTGGTCTTGCGACAGCATGTTCCTCTTGAACTTGAGAGAGTACAGCCCCAAGGCCACTCATTGAGGCATCAACAGACAGTATGAAGGGACTAGAGAAGTCATTATGAGCAAGTAAAATCTGATTTACCAGTGCAGTCTTAAGATTCTCAAATGCTCCTCTGCATTCATCTGTCCAGTCATCAGGAGTGAGTTTTCAGACAGCTGCTATCCTTTTTCCAACACCCCTTCCTGCCCTAGGTCTCTTTTGACTGGTCATCAACTGAAAGAGAGGCTTTGCGATCATGGAACAGTTTACAATGAAATAGTATGACAGAATAATGCAATAATAGTAAATCATATGATAGTATATAACCATCCCCAAGAAGGACCTTATTTTTCCCACTGAACAGGTGACAACATCAGACTCCATTATGTCTCTTTCTGTGACATTCGCAATAGCCTCTACTTTCATTGGATCACTAGCCACTCCCTCTTGCGAAACAATGTGACCTAAAAATTTCACTGTTACATGTTACAAAGACCTTGGGGTAAGCGGTTGTACTCATGCAACCCAAGGGGGGAGCTGAAGGCTGTAAACTTTTTATCTTCTTCATGTAAAGGGATGTTATAGTACCCAGACGTTAAATCCATGGTACTAAACAAAGCATTCCCCCCCAGAGCTGCTAGCACATCCACCTGGTGAGGGAGGGGATGCGCATCCTTCACTGAATGAGCGTTCAACCACCGAAAGTCAGTGCACAGTTGCAAGTACCCATTTTTCTCGC
Organism: Enteromius mattozi; assembly: GCA_032359235.1. NCBI lineage: Eukaryota > Metazoa > Chordata > Actinopteri > Cypriniformes > Cyprinidae > Enteromius > Enteromius mattozi. The sequence continues at coordinate 5,635,846 of JAUMHE010000056.1, forward strand.
ACTAACGGTGATGCAAATTCACTGGATGATTTTCTGATGATCTCTTTCTGCTCCATTTCATCTAGGGTCTCCTTCAGTTTGTGGAAGTGTGCTGGTGAGAGTCTGCGATAAGGTAAGTGAAAAGGCCTGTCATCCGTCAAACAAATGTGATGACAAAACCTTTTGCTTCACCACAGTCCAGCAAATGCCTAGAAAAAACACTCATATTTCTTTATCAGATCAATAAGCTTGTTTCTCCAGAAAGGCATTACCTCACAGTTATTCACATTCAAATCCTTGAGGCCCAGCTCACCCAACGGAATGTCACTAACGTGCCTAGCACCATGCACCGAGCTCTTTTCTGATAAGCTACCACAAGAACTATCATTACTCATGGCTACGGAAAACTCTGGAGGAACTATCATTTTGCCCCACATTGCCCTTCCCCCAATGGAGGCTCTCTAGTTTCCCTGAGGCACGTCATCTCTTTGTCTGCCAGTGCTTTCTCTGGGCACAGGTTTCTCACAATTAAAGCTCATATGCCCAGAAGAAAACACTTAAAGCAGAGATTGTGCATCATACAATGAGGTGATCTTTGCTAGTACAAACTCTACATTCACGGCCCTGTCTGTTTTTTTTTTACTAGACCAACCACCGTGCATAGACTGTGCATTGCAAACAAGAGCTTTCTCCAGCATAGTCAAAACTTTGTCTAGAGCAGCATTATCAGTTGCTGGTGTGGCTGTTTCTGACCTGGCTTTATCGCTTTCTGTTCCCTAAGCATCTCATCCAATCGCTCTTGGACCTCAGAAGCTATCCACGACTGTGCAGGTTTGTTTTTGAACACTAGGGACAGTTCCTTATCAGGGCAGTGTCGAATAAACATTACAGCCAATTCTCTACTTCGATTTTCTAAAGTTCTGCCCTCCTCCCTAAGGCCCTGTTCAGCCACCTCAGTAACTTTGTTGAACCTTATCCAATAATCCAGGGGACTTTCACTGGAGTAAGGTTTCACAGAGTAGAAATTGGCTAAAGGCATTCCTGAGCTACTGAAATGTGTCTCAATACTGTGAAAACAGCATCTACAGTAGGAGTAACCATTCTGTTACTCAACCAGACTTTAATGATGTCCCTAGCCCTCCCCATTAGTCTGTTTGTGACCTCTTCAACTCTTTCAGAGTTTACCACTTCTTGTTTGTTAAGGTACACTCGCATCAGTTCTTCCCACTCCATCATGGAGCACTTATCTGTACCATCTCCACGATAATTTGGTGGTGCAGTTATTTCAGACTTCAGGAACAAATTAAGCTTAGAAGCATCAATAATGGTCGCATTCGACATCTCAGAATGTCAGAGTGTCAGAAATGTTAGTGCTTTCTCCAAAACAACCACTAGGTGACAGACTTGAATGTCTAGTCTGCAACAGACTGTCTCTGATAGCTTCACCAATTTCAGATCCAATTTGCCTGACTTCATGTCACTTGGAAGTCCTGATTCATGTTTGGTATACTCTAGGTTGCCTGATTTTGCTATTGGGCTACAGCTCATGTCACGCCCTGCATCAACTGACGATCTTAGCACTCCACCCCTCCCAGTGCTTGCATACTCAGGACCTATAAACTGAAAACCTCTGTCAGGTGTGGCTAGTAAAGGTAAACAGATCAATCATAAATTTATAACTCATAACACAGATAAAAGTTTTAAACTTTGCTATCCCAAAGAATGCATCATTAAGTAACAAAACCAGCCATTTCACGAATGCATACTGATTAAACATACTCTTACCATGCTCATAACTTGAATTACTAATCTCTCAATAAAGAAAGGGTAACAGATAAACATATTTTACACAGAAATATGTTTATCTGTAATTAATAATATTTAAACACCTTTCTGAAGAGCTGATAAAAACACACCTCTCGTCACCTACTCACTTTAATATATTAACAAATTAATAATAAAAAAGAAAAACTGTGTGTAAGAAATGCAGCTACCTGCATAAAAGAATAAAAATAACACTTCACAGGTTGTGCTTACAATCGCCACAAATTCAAAATAAAGACCCTGCACATTAGTACCATTAATTAATAGTAATTTCAACAATTGAGTGCAACAACATTACACTTGCCACATCCACCCCCACTGTTTTACACTAGATTATTGAATAGCTCAACATCTGGACTTATCAATGTGGTCATTTCACATAAACCACCTTAGGTTATACAGCTTTAAAGCTATCTTGTCAAAGATTCAGATAAATCAAGGGTAGCTAATCCCCAATCTACCATTTGAAAAACCATGCCATAACATAATCACCAACAGGCATTATAGTTGGTGATACAGAGTCATAATTCTGAACATCTGGTACAGGTGGCATCATTT
>JAUMHE010000056.1:5638306-5649883 GCA_032359235.1 Enteromius mattozi
CTCCTCTGGCCGGACGCCCAGCACCTAATTTCCAGTTTAATTTTAAACATGTTAGATTGTGTAAGGACTTATAGTGTGTGTGATCTGTCAGGCTGATGGAAATATCATACATATTGCTGATATTACCTTCACTACACAGGAGACAGGCTTTAAAATCTTCTCTCACTCCATCTTCCTCTTTATCCTCGTAATATTTAGGTATTCTGTGTAGAGCTTTCATCTGAGCAAGTTTAAGTGAAATGTGGGTTGAGGAATGTGGCAAAAAGAACACAGCAAGCTATAGATAAGTCAAATCAAATGAAATCCAATTTGTAGTGTAAAGCATTTATATTGGCCAGAAGATGGCACTAAAATAATGCTGTTGTATTATTATATCAAGTTTACATTGGCCCGAGACTTGGGAAATGCTTAAAATATCATTACTTTAGATAAACTGTATCAGTAATTTTAATAAAACATATTTAAAAATGTTTTTAAAAAGTACTTTAATACAAATACTAATGCATACTTGTAAGACATACATAAATAAAACAAAAGGCATGATAACATATCTGCACTCAAAAAAGAAAAAAATATCACGGCATAGTGATATTTCTTTTATTTATTTGATTTAAATAACCATATTTTCAAAATGCATTTATTCAAATCGCTTAGAATCTGTTCAATCTGAAAACAATTACATTTATTAATTTAACAAGTATATAACTATAATACATATACCTGTAGAAGAAATAAGATTCAGTTATGAGATTGAAACAAACTCTTTAATATATAAACCTGGTTATTGTGTATCTAAAATGCATTCATTTTATTAGTACTGACAAATATGTACAATAAATATATTTATTAGTTTGGTCAATCCTAAATTTAGGCCTATTCTTTTCTTAAAGAGATTTAGGAAAATATTGCTTAGGCCCTGAAATAGCATGATTCATGCATACAACACTTTTTTATTAACATCACAACATACCTCCTCAAAACATGAAAATGTTTCCCACAGCTGCATGATTAAATATGTAAGAGAAATTAGTTAGCAATGAGGGAATGCAGCAGAAACATAAAATGATGAATTATGTCAAGGTTTATTTTGAAACAGTTTATTCAAATCAGTGTCAGAGCTGGAGAAAGACAGATGAAGGCACATGAAAGTCTAGAATGCACCACACAAGAGGAGCACGTTTCATGTCTGATTCATCTCAATGTAAGACCGAAGGGTGGATTTTTAAGATGGACATGCGCTGATGGGAAACCGGCCCATAAGAGTTCAACGAAAGGGCAACGGACAACAACCCATCTCTCAGTGCTAAAACAGATGTGGAAACAGATCATTGAGCACAAATCTGACTGAAAAGGCAGCAATATGGCAAAACACTATGACAACCACTCCACTTGTGGTTTCACTAGTCCATTCTCGTGAAGTCATGTCATAAAGGAGAATGATGTTACAGTGCTCTACACTCAGGCTAAGGATTTATCTCCATCTCTCCTTTCAGGAGAGATCATAAACGAACTGTAAACAAATGTTTATGACAGTACATTGGCTTTCTATTACAAAATACACACACTTCATTTCACATCCGGCTCCAAGTAGTCACTAAAATGAGGGTGTATGTATCTTAAAGGATATGTTCTGAAACTTGAAGCATCAAGGATTATACAATGAGACTGAACTAAAGCTTCCATCGTATTAAAAGAAACATACAATCACAGGAGATGAGAGCACTTCGGAAATCTGTACAGCAGTTAAGCCACCATCAAGTCACTAAGTCAGGAGCTAAAAGCAAAATAATCACGAACCGTAGCTTTACAATATAATAAATGTACAGTGTAATAAATCCAGATGTCAAAACCAACAGGCTTAACACTTCTGAAAACAGCTGGAAAGGTAGCTGTTCCATTCAATTTTCATTATAAATCTATGGTTCTGGTAATATTTTCCTCCTGACCAGGTCCACATAGAATCTGTACCAGCAGCAATATAGAAACCTTTCAACTGCAATCATTCATTAAGTTATTTGCAGTTTTACATACTGTGGCTTGTATTTGATTGTTACAGAATTCCTAAGTAGACAAGATGAGGAAAAACAAATATTTAAAAACTTCAGTGTTCACTTGCAAAAAATACATTCCATCAAGGATATCTGTGTTCGCTCGCAATACTTCTTCGTTTACTTTTCTCACAAAAATGATTGAAATCGTTCTTTCACGCACCTCATATTTTAACCACAAAACTTTTGAGAGCAAATAGCAAAAGTATTGCGTTGCCTTAAGAAACATTTCATCGCTTGCAAAACAAGCATTGCATCGTTTACTGAAATTCTACGCGTACGCGCAAAAGTACTTACTACACTCCCCGAGAAACTTTACAACGCTATCACATAACTCTGCGTTCTCCCAGTAAAATTTGCACTCGCTCACAAACCTTTTGCAATTATTTGCAAAAAGTGCTGCGTTTCCCCCAAGAAACTTTGCATTTGCTTGAAAAAACGTTTTTATTATCTAGCGAAACTTGCGTTCTCTCCCAAAGTACTGAAGTACAGTTCTTGGTCCTACCTCATATTCCCTTCACAATCTGCGAGCAAACACGTTTGTTTGTGCGTAATGCTACGCCAGCTTTTATTCACGGCGAGGAAAATGTATGGCCGAATTATTTCAGGTTTTTACTATTTATTTTCGCTAAAAGCTCTGTAAACGAAAAACACTGTATTTGGCTTTAACCCAAAGCTAAGTCATTGTCAGCGAATGCAAAACATTTCTGAAAGAACGCAAAGTTTTCTTGGTGAAATGCAAAAACTTTGAGAGAACCAATATCTAATTTTTCAACGCTTTGAAAAATCACCTCATTTTATTTCCCCACCACCATGTCTCTTTAGGCACTCTGTAGATTGTGCTTTCAGCTACCAGTAAAATGTAGTACCCTCAGCTTCATTAATCTTTTCACCACATTTAAATTCACTCTGCGCAGAAAAAAGCTGGAGATTCCATCTGGACTTAATCATGACTCACTGAACATTCAGATACTTGTGATACAGCATAGAAAGGAGAACATTTTCTGTCTGACATGATGAAAGCGGATTATTTGAGATGGAAAATGCTTAATGAATAAATGAAGACATGAAAGATTGGGGAACGTAAAAATGGACATGCCATGCTCTACACTTGAACTAACAAATTGTCCCTATTGACGATTTAAACGTTTAGACACAGGGTGCAAGGTTCTCCTTTCCCAGGCCCCCTACTGGGACGCTGGATGTTAAGGCACAGAAGTGGGCGGCCCTGCACCCTTCTCAACTACACAAAGATACAAACATCAACCATCACTTGACTTTAAGCCACAATAAATTCTCTGCCACATCATACATTTCCAAAGAATATAAAATAAAAGCATTTACCTTTTGTACAAATTAAAGATTTATTTCAAATAAATTAATTCACCTTCATAGATCGTCATAATAATAATAATAATAATAACAACAGCAATTAAAAACCTTCAGATTGAAAGCCATGATTGATTCGTTGACACTAAACCAACACTGAGGAAGAAAAGCCACTTCCGTTGACTAGGAAGAGGCCCAAAGATATGCTGTTTGTTTTTCAGAAATATGTTTTTAGAATTTGGCAAAGCAGTCAATAAAACAATAAACTGTCTTGTTCTTAAAAGTGTTACAAACATCAACGTCCTAAAACCTACTTAAAACCGTGTAAAAAAAAAAAAAAGGCTTCAAACAAAAACTTCTGTAGTCCCACGCGTTCATCCCTCAGCCGAAGTCCAGCCATGTTTATCTGACCCAGGGTCAGTTACAGTCCATGACGGCAGAGCGCTGAGGACATTCTTCATCAGTAGGGGACATTTTCTCCAGCATTGGTGCAGCCTTGAATCCTGAACTTCAAACCTTAATGACAGCGATGATTGCAATTCTTCACGACACAATTTTAGTGTCCGGAAACATTCTGTCAAAAAGTGTTTTTTTTTTCCCTGTACAGTAGTAGTCACATTCACACAACAGAATTCAGGGAACCGTAAAAGGTAAAACGAAGTCTGACGACAGAGACAAAGGCAAGTAAAAGAGAAGAGGAATCGACAAAACCACCAGAGGAAGACGAAATGGCAAAAAAAGAGGGAAAAGTAAAGTTTAAGAGGTGAAGAACAAAAAGCCAGGGTTCCTTCACGCACTCTGATAATGTGGGGGGCACTCTTGATCCTCTGTTGATGCGAGCAGCACGTCCCTGTCTTGGTGACCAGAGAGCCTCGACCACTGGAGACATTCAGTAGTTACCCAGGTATCCTCTTGATGTGGATCTGACAAGAGACGTCAAAGAACATCTGTCAAAAACCAGGCATATGAAGGACATCATCTAAGCACATCACCAAATAGAAAAACAACACAACGTGTCTAGTTTGAAGCAACACATTTTACTGTCCAGTCAACTGTGCTCTGATTTTGGACATATGCGATCTGAGTGCCAAAACTAAACCAGGCATCCATCAAAATGCCCTCATGTGCCAGACAGTGTTGACAGTTATGGCTGGTTTTGATAAAAAATGAAAAACACTTAAGAGGTACAGTATGGTGTATGGTGCTTTATCAAAATACTACTACATTAATAATAGCATTGTCATAACACTGTACACCCCCAAATCTTTTACCATCACTTATCAATAAGACACTTTAAGTGAATAAAATGTGGTTTTATTTTTGAAAAATGTATTAATTGAAAAATAGATAACACTTTATTTTACGGTTACACCTAGTAGATTTTAGCCATTTATTAGTGCTAATTAAGCACATATTAATGTCTTACTCTTATAAAGGAATAAAGAGGGAGAGAGCATGCGATTGGTCTAGGGTTGGACAGTATAACCAAAACTCATTCTATCTATCTATTAACAATGACTTTTGCCTCAGTAAACTCCTAATTTGGTGCTTATTTATAATGAGTAATGTAGTACTGTAGCTAAGTTTAGGTATTGGGTTGATTTAGGGATGTAGAATATGGTCATGCAGAATATCTGCTTTATAAGGTACTACTACTAATAAACAGTCAATATGTTAATAATAGGCATGCTGCAATTAATTAAAAATGAGAATTGTTTCCTATACTGAAGTGTTACCGTAATTACTGTTATGTGTATTATATATAGAAATTCAATGGAAAAATAGTTTATGTACTAAATAATCACATGGTATTAACTATTTATGAATAACTTTTATTAAAAGGTATTTAATAACAAAGTAAAAGATAAATAAGTCTGGCATTAGGGCAAAAAAGAGCTTCATATATGCAACTCCTGAATCTAAATAAAACTAATAAACAATGTTTTCATGCAGCTTAGAACAACAATAACAAAGCAAAAACCCTGTCATATACTATGATAGGTACTGTCCAGCCTTAAACTAGCCTAAACCAAAGGTAGCATACAGACCTCGCTAATAATTGCCCACACGGCGGAGTCCTTCTGGACCGACAGACGAACAGCCACCACAGGGTTAAAGGCAGGGTCAACCGTTCCCTCTGCCACTCCTTTCTCAAACTGAGCTAAAGAGAGACACAAAAGGAAAAAAAACATTTTGTTTCTCTTAAAGAGGTAATTCACAATAATCACAGTGCCATGCGTTGAAAGTAAGCTAGAGTGCAATATTGGAGGAAAAAGAAAAAAAAACAAAAAAAAGAAAGATGTTGATTGTGGTTTAACAAATGTGCATTTTACAGTTTCACAAACATTGTGAAAAGTATACTATACTGTGCGTGTACACATTTCTTTATAGCGTTGTGTGTTGACAGTGTAATTCTTACTAGGCGCTACAATAGTGCTCAAAAACTTTTTCTAAAACAACACTTATTTAGCAAAGGTGCATTAAAAGGTTAGTTCACCTGAAAATTTAAATAACCCTGTTTTACTCACCCTCAAGTCATTCTAGGTGTATGTGACTTTCTTCTTTCAGGTGAATCCAATCAGAGTTATTTTAAAAATAGTCTTGACACTTCTAAGTTTTATCACTGCAACAGGCTGGTGTTTCCCTTTAATTGTCTAAAAGATGTTCAATAAAATGTGCATAAGTGTAATAAAACGTGTCTCTGGGAGGTGATTGAAGGCCTCCTGTAGTGAATCCATGAATTTTTTAAAGATAAATATCCATATTTCAAACGTAATAAACACTTTTTTCTCACTTCCGCTGAATGTAGTATGCGGAAGCAGTCTCGGCGGATGACATAAGACGTATGCGTTGTGCAATTATTGACAAGCATTGAGAGAGAACAAAACAAAACGCCAGTCATGAATTAGAAGCACAAAGTGAGGATTTTTAAAGAACAATGTTGGAAGATTTAGATGTAAACCAAGGAGGAAACTTTTTTTCCCTTTGCTCCTACATTTTCCAGAAATTGCACGTGCATACGTCCTACAACATCCACCGTGACTGCGTCCGGTTACCTCAGTCAGCAGAAGTGACTATTGCATTTGAAATATGGATGTTTATCTTTCAAAATGCATGGATTCGCTACAGGAGGCCTTCATTGCCCCCCCAGAGCTATGTGAAGGATGTTTTATTACATTTGCATGCACTTTATTTAATGTGTTATTTCACGTGTTTTGGACTGTTAAAGGGAAACACTCGCCCACTGCAATGCTAAAAAGTGCCTGGACAATTTAATATAACTCAGATTGGATTGGCCTGAAAGAAGCAAGTCATATACACCTAGGATGGATGGAGGGTGAGGTAACATGCTAGTTTTCATTTGAGTGAACTAACCCTTTAAATATATCAAAAATAACAGTAAAGAAATTTTAATGTAAGAAAAGAGCACCAAACTAATTATTAGCATTATTTGTCAATGAAACATTAAAATACATTAAAATAGTTTTAAATTGTAATAATATTCCACGTTATTATTGAATTTACAGTATTTTGATCAAATAAATGCAGTCTTGGTAAGCATAAGCAACAAATTAATCATAATGCCAATTATGTAAGGGATAATAAACAACTAGCCGTACATTAAAGGACTTTAAATGTATGACATGGAGGCAAAGAACCACCTGACGCGAAGTGCGAAATTGCTGATTTGAGCATGAATGTAACAACTCACCGAGTTTATAGAAGCGGTCCTCTGTTCGTTTGTATTTCTCTTTGGTCTTCATTTCAGCATCCTGCAAGAGACAACACCCTCATTTAGAAGCACTTCAAGAGCCTGTTTGAAAGGGACTGGCGCTAATCTAACAATGTTAGACACAACTGTGGGTGTAATGTTTGTATACAATGTTAAAACAATAAGTAAACCCAAGCTCACAACCCACTTGCACAAACTCAGATGTATTACCAGCCTCATTTATTCGAGAATCATCTTCAAGAACAAACATCAAAGCCCTTTCGAAGGTTTTTTGAGCTCTGTATCACAGCAGGATGGCAGTACGCTGCCTCATTACCACAGTAGCTCAACCTGCGATTGACTAAAATTAGCCCTGGTGGCAGCGTACACAGGAGACCTACGCCAGATATTCCTGTCAAGCTGCATTTAGACTCTGACAAACCTGTCACCCCGGGGCTTGTTTGGACATTTAGAGGAAACCGTATAAATCTAATTGAGGATGTGTGTTTTTTATTTACCGAAAAGGGCAGGATCTCGACAGTGGTGTTCTCGATTTTGTCTCCTGGGTGCTCCTGATTTCCACTGCGAAAGAGGAACCTGCCAATCAAAGGCTGATTGTTAATGAATATGCATGTATAGGCACAAACTCATGAATATTCGTAAACACGCATGTACAAAAACAGGCAGGACATGGATGAGACCGAGGCGAACTTAGATAGCGCAGCCAGAACACACAGATAAGGGGGTCTCTAAATAGGCCTCTACTTGAGCTGCTAATTAAATCCAGTCACACGCAAGTATACTGACACTTCATCTTGTTAGCACTGTTTCTACTCACACAAACACTTTGAACAGGTCAGGACTCTGTTAGACAAAGATAATTAATGGGAGAACAGCATGATTGTCTGTCTGCATCTATTTCCCATCTATATCTATATCATAAAAATACCCTTATTTACTAACAGAATCAACTGTAAGGATGGTTTAATGTACCACCAGCAGTGTGAGAGAGATTTAAGCATCCAAAAAGAGCAATTATGTAAAAAATAAAATAAAATAAAAAAAATAGCAATTTGAAATATGCGGAGTTAAGCTGCAAAAACGGTTAACATTTTTCAAAAATCATGTTTTTTTTATTATGTTATGATGCTTTATGTTAGTTTGCTGTATTTTTTTCTAATTGACATTAATTGGAATGCACAATGAAAAAACATGATTTTTGAAAACTGCTAAAAACTGAGTTTTTGCAAATAAACTCTTCATATCCTTTTTCATATTTTACTATATTGTTAAATGTATTTTTTTCTGTGCAAACCTTACTTTTCAGCAGCTATTACTCCAGTCTTCAGTAAGATACGAAATGAAAAAAAAAAAAAAAAAGATACAATATAACAAAAGTCAAATATGTCCTACATTACAGCAGGTTCACTCATAATTAGACTTTATAATGTGACAAGACCTTTACATTTACAAAAAGAAGAAGAAAAAAGAAAAAACTTTTCAAAGCTCCGGTACAGATTTAATTTGTTTTGTAACATCTGACATGATCAATAGATGATGTGCTAATTATTATTATGAATGCTAAAATAGTTGTTTAAAATAAAGTGTGACCAAAATTCTAAATATATTTTCTGACATATACAAATTTGTTGCTAAAAATACATTCTGGCAGGGCAACCAAAAATCCAATGTACTGACCCAGATTGGGCCTGCAAAAACAGATCTTCTCCTAGAGTTGTGCATCTGCTCAACATAGAGCATTGTGTTCCAATCACAATCAGGAAAAAAGTTCAATCTGAATGAAAATGCTCAATGTAAATAATAGTGCTGCCAAACAATTAATCACATCCAAAATTGATCATGTATTTATAAATACACACACATGTATATTTTTAAGAAATGTGTTATGTCTATTAAATATATAATATCAATTATATGAATATACATTTATGCATGTAAAAACAAATATTTGTAAAATATATACTGTATGTATAGACACTTAATAAATATATACAGTACACACATTTATATTATGTAAATAAAACCCTTTATATTTGGATTGCGATTAATCGTTTGACAGCACTAGCAAACAACTCACTAAAATTTCAATAGGGCTGAGAGGGTTACAATAAACCTTATGCAATCCATTCGATAGATACGTAAACACATGATCGCACTGAAAAACAAAACTGGACAGTTTTGCGCATGTGCAATGATGAAGTAGTAGCGTAAAGACGCACGACGCACATATCGAGCTAATGATGATGTAAAATTCGTCTGTGAAGCGGTGCAGGATAATGTTCTACAAGTGCATGCTTCAAACTCTCATCTGCAGACGTCTAGTTTTGGATGCAGTAAATAGCTGTTTTTACTTCTTGATCAAGCATGATAAGCATAATTGCACAAAGCATCATGCGCTTGTCAAGGACTCGAAGTAGATAAATATTAAGTCGGCTTTAAAAAACAAAACAAAAACAAAAACAAAAAAAAACTAAAAACTTGACTAATGTGTTCTCTCCATTACATCTCTCTCTGTCTTCTTCTAGAGTTGTGTATCTGCTCAACATTGTTTTCTCCATTACATCTCTCTCAGTCTTCCTCTCCAGAGGTTTTTGGTTGCCGAGTCTTATTTTAGAAGCTTCTCATTAGCCACCTCTACTCCCCTGTGAGGACAGTGAGACACGGGAGATGTGTGAATGATGCCTCCTGATTAGAGCTCTCTGAGTGAGTGCAAACACCATTTTTAAGAGAGGGCGAGGATTACAGAAAGAAATCATTTGGGTATGTGTGTGCGCATGTGAATAGCATATCAAATTAATACAGAAAAATGCAATACTGCTCCCTTAAATGTCCTCTCACGCTGGCTCTAGGTCATGGGGCCATTTTTAACATCGATCTCTCTCAGTCGTCCTGAGACTAACTGACCTTTCTATGTTGACAGGCCGATCAAACTTGAACAGGACGTAGTCTCCAGCCATTGGAGTAATGGCCCAGAAGAAGTCTTCGCCCATGTAGGTCTTCTCAAGTGTGTGACCTTGATACACTTTAAGAGAGGTGGACACCTCCGCTGGCGGGTTCACGTGAATCTTATGCAGCAGAGGTTTCAGGAAGTCTTTATCCTAACATGGCAGAAAATAAAGTTAACAGGAAGTGAAGCTGATGTCCAGACTGATTTATAACTTAACAGTAAAAACAGCAGCAAAACCGGTTAAAAGGTCAGTTATTAAAAAAAAGAAAAGTCACTTTGGAACACAAAAACAGGATACAGGGAAAGACAAGATGTTATAAGATAAAAGGAAGCCAAAGGAAAGTTTGTATGGAAGAGAATCAGAAACTTTTGAGAGCAAGAGGAATGATTTAGCAGTTGTGCAAGGTCATGAAGAGCCAGTAATAATCAGTGTTGGGGAAAGTTACTTTTAAAATTAATGCATTACAATATTGCATTACTCCCTAAAAAAAGTAACTAGTTACGTTACTTAGTTACTTTTTATGGAAAGTAATGCATACGTTACTTTTGCGTTACTTTTTAAATATGGGCAGAGCTTGAGTGTTTGTTTTTAATATAAGAAGTTCTATTTATAGCAAATGTAAAAGCCCTTTCACACAAGTGTAATGAATAAACCTCAGGCTAGAACTACACTGTATTCACACACTGCACACAATGCTCTGTATTTCTGATTTCTCCCAACATGGGGTCAGAAGACTTGTCAATCAACAAATAAGAAAACAAAGTAACTGGCGTTACTTTAAAAAAAAAAATATATATTACTCTAAAATTAAAAAGTAATGTGTTAATTTACTAGTTACTTGGAAAAAGTAATATTATTATGTAACTCGCGTTACTTGTAATGCGTTACCCCCAACACTGGTAATAATATCCTCATCTCAGAAGATCTGATCACAAGTGGTTAGCAATAAATACAGGTGTAACCCGGGTTCCAACATGTTTTGGACAACTGGATTTGTAGTGTGAACAATAATGTGTCCTGAATAACAAATGAAGGACTTGCTTGTCAAACATCTATTACTGTATGCTAAAACAAGGGTTTTAAACTTTGCTGGTTAGGTCACCCAAGATGGTTGTTTATAAGAAGGGTAAACAACACTTATGACCAGTGTTGGGGAAAGTTACTTTTAAAAGTAATACTTCCTAAAAAGTAACTAATTACTTTACTTAGTTACTTTTTATGGAAAGTAGTGCATTACATTACTTTTGCATTACTTTCACGTTTTTAAATATGGGCAGAGCTTGAGCGTTTGTTTTTAATATAAGAAGTTCTATTTATAGCAAATGTAAAAGCACACCAAAAAGTAAATTCTCATCTGTAAAGTAGAATACAGGAGAAGAAAGTTCAATACTCTTCAGTAATAAAAGAAACCAATGAAGCACAGTAGTTCATTTTTGCTTGTAAGTATGGTTGAACTGGATCATTAAAAGGTCAGCAGCAAAGACATTGGTTAATAAAATAGGATTAGATACATTTGTGT
>JAUMHE010000056.1:5649983-5666758 GCA_032359235.1 Enteromius mattozi
AAATAAGAAAACAAAGTAACTGGCGTTACTTTTTTGAAAAAGTAACTCAGTTATATTACTCTAAAATTAAAAAGTAAGGCGTTACTTTACTAGTTACTTGCAAAAAGTAATATTATTATGTAACTCGCGTTACCCCCAACACTGCTCATGACATAAAAGTTACCGTGAGTTTCTGGATTTTCCCAGCAAGGGAGGAGTGCAGGCCTACGTGCTGAAACAAAGAGGGCCTAAAACGAACGCGCAGACTCGACTTCTGTCTCTCACAGTGTTTCTAGAGAGAAAAAAAGAATGAGGAAGCAAAATATATTAGACTGTGAGAAAGATGTAATACAAACAGAGGTAAAAATAAATAAATATAGACATAACATGTCTGTCTGCAGAGAGAAAGTAAGTAAGAGAGAGAGAAAAAAAACAAGTTCACGTTCTGCTAGGTGTGAAAAGCCTCTCATTGCTTGACACACCACAGCAGAGGAGAGTTCAAGGTCACAGAAGGACACACACAAAAACATACACGCATGCATACTTGCAGTCAGTAAGTATTTACTTACAGCATCTTTCTCTGGGTTGCATACTTTGACCCAGAGAATGTGATCCAGCAGCCAATCAATGGGCTTCTCCTTATAAAACATGAAGATAAACTCCACAATCAGATTTAGATCTGGAGCTTGGAACATCTTACCTGAAAGAGGAAAAAAAGCATGAATTAAAACCACTACCATTCAAAAGTTTAGGGTTGTAAAGATGTTTAAATGTTAAGTTTCTTACTTTCACCAAGGCTGCAATTATTTAATAAAACATTGTGAAATATTATTGCAAATTGCAAATAGTTTTCCATTATAATATATTTTAAAATGTAATTCATTCCTGAAGAAGAAGACAAAGGTCTTATGGCTTTGTAACTAGATGAGAGTGGGTAACAGAATTTTCATTTCTGGATAGACTATCCCTTTAAAGAGATTTTCACTGAAATTACAATTCTGTCATCATTTACTTTAAAGTGGCACAAAATGAAGAATATTTATGAAGCTCAAATTATATAAACTAATTTTATAGTGCTTTTTAGGGGAGGTTACTGCTCTTAGATACTGTGACTATATTGTATTAAAAAAAAGAAGTGAGGACATTCTTCAAAATCTCTCAATTAGTGTTTGATGGAGCGCAAACGTCACACAGGTTTGGAACGACAGGAAGATGAGTAAATAACAATAAATCAAGTAATCTAAGTGAAATTTGTATAGCTAGACAAGTATAAAAATATATATTTAAAAATATATAGAAGTCACACCAATGAAGCCCAGCTGTGAAAACTCAAGGATCATCCAGTCCTCAGAGGCGAGTTGTAGGGCAAAGTTTTTCATGGTGGCAAAATAGTTGGGCTTGGCAACAATGTCGTCCTCTAACTGTTAAAACAACAGGAAACAGACATGAATCATACAGAACAGCTCATAAACCAGATATACTTTCACACCTGCTGCACCCACTAAAAATATCACATCTAACAATCAATCTGAAGGAAGGGGGAAAAAAAAAAAAATATATATATATATATATATATATATATATATATCTATTACATTTTACACAAACACAAACACTAAAGCAAAGCTAAAGCATGTTGTCCTATACTCTTGAGTAACTTGAGTTCCAAAAAAACATGAAAACAATACCTTTCCCCTCTCCTAAGAGAGCACAGCGTGTATTGAGAGCACAAAGACATGGAGACACTAGACAGATTCATTGGCACAGCAAATAAAAAAATGAAAGCAAAAAAAAAAAAAAAAAAAAAGAATGAAAACATTCAGTACAGTCAAACAGACAGACAGAGAGAGGCACGTGAGAATGAGAAAGACATGATAGTGGAATGACATAAACGAACATTAATACAGGATGCTTTTCTGTCTTATGAAACATGGAAATATTACAAAGATACTTAATACACACAAAATACATATTGTTCAAAAGTTTTTTGTTAGGCTGACTACGGATGCATATTTTTAAATCAAAATACAATAAAATCAAGTATACTACAAAATAATATTATTGTAATTTAAAATAACTGTTTTCTATTGCAACATATTTATAAAGTGTCATTTATTCTTGTAATGGTGAAGCTGTAGTTTCAGCAGCCATTGCTCCAGTCTTCAGTGTCACATGATAAATTATCAATCTATCAAGCTATAAATCTAATTATCAAATGTTAAAAAACATTTTACTCCTTAATATTACTATAATTAAAATGTTATGAAGGATGCTATGTCAGGATTCTTCAAAAAAAGAAATGAAAGCAAAATCTTACTAAAATCAAAAATTTGAAAGATAGTGTGAATGTATTAAAATAAATCAAAATAAAGCTTTTCGTCAAGAACAACTGAAAAAAGTAGGAAGAACATTTACAAGTATGATGTTAAATGACTTTTTTTAGACCCTCGTGTGTGATACTAGATAAATATTTCACATAATTTGAAACAAGAATAAATATAAAAGCACATTTATTTATATCATTTACATAATGCTCTCTCTAACAGATTTGCTGAAAGGTGGGTATTGATTAGTGAGCACTAAACATTACATTACAGCTGATATCTTGCACACAGCAAAAATAACTTGGCAAAAGCTTCGGCTTGATTTTTTTCATCATGTTATGCTTTTCATGTTTGTTTGTCCAGCAGAGAGAGAAATAAATAAGAGGTGTCAAGTTGAGCGTTACGCCGCTTTCAATCTGCTGCGACCATGTACAGCTGCTCTAACCTTGGCAAATTATTTCCCGTGATCATATTCCCAGCTGTAAAATCATTATCATTTCATAAAAACAGAAATCCCAAAACCACCAAGCCACGTTCCCATGACAACCGCTACGGTGCCAAAGTGTGCCTTTAGGGTATATCCAGACACACGAGTAACCACAGCAACCCCTGAGCGGAGAGCTTTTGGGCTTCTTTCTGTCTGTCTGAAGTGAAGAGCTTCCAGTGGGGATCTGGCTAGAAACCTACACTGAAATATACACCATCTGGGAAAGCTGACTGAAAACGGACAATTCAATCAAAAGATTATTTCATCGACATTTCAGGTTATATTAATTTTTTTTTAAAACTATGTAACTGGAAGTAAACTTGGTTAAACTTTAACTTTATAATCACGTGGAAATATCATGAATGGATGAAATGCACTTTTAACATTTTTAAACTTTTTTTTACTAAATATTTAAAAGTGATTTTGTTGTTACAAAATGTTGTTGATGTAACAACAAAATAGAATCCAATGTTATTTTAGCATTTTTAATATGATTATAGTTTAAACTAGATTTTATTTGCATATTTATATTTTATTTATATATATATTTTTTAATAAATATATAAATAATTAAATGTATAAAACAATTTGGTAGCACTTTACTTAAAGCCTTTATGTATTACACAGGGTTATTACAGGATATAATGCATTAAAATTAATATTCATAATGTGCACATTAATACATTATATCTTGCCGTTAATATCCAAAATGTAAAATGCATAGTGTAGCAATTAATTGTGTTGTAACACTGTAAAAGTTTAAAGCAACCAGCTTCAGCACATTTTTTATTTTCTCAACTTGTATTTTTTTGTTTATACAACAAAAAGCTGAGAAAACTTAAAAATCTCCTACAAACATTTTTTTTTTGCAAAAATCTGCTGAAGCTGGTTGCCTTAAACTTAAGGTTTCTCAAATAGTCAACAGTCTTAAATGCCACAAGTGAATTTAAGCATTATAAAGTAAAGTATAAAAACGTATAATCATTTAATCATTTGCTAAAGATCACATTTATTCCTGTTATTAAATTTGAAGAAAATTTCAAAACTTGGAGAATGTAAGATAATGGCAAAGATAAACAAGGGAGCTAACATATACAATTAAATATTCAATAGAGGCCAATATATCTTCAGTATGAATTGGTATTGAACAAACTATATAAATCTATATAAACCCATACCCAATCAAGCACTAATTTATTGTGCATCTTAATTATTGTATGTTGTAATTTACAGCATGCCACAAATCCTGTCAATAAACATGAGGTTGAAATACATTTAGATTATCATATAGGCGATATAACAGCTTCAGTTAATTTATTTTGCAATATTTTGTTTATTATGCAAAAAAAAAACAGCTATGAGAAAGCGTAAGTCACTTTACCCAAAGTGTAAACACTATCATGCTTTCAAAATATTGCTTTGTTTCTATTTGTATCCTGACAATCCTGAGACAGCCACACTGACTCAACCAGATGTGTGAGTTTACCCACCAACAGCAGACAGGGGAATGTTCTGGGAACCTGTTTGAAAAGTCTTTTGATTTTTGTTTCTGTTGAGTGACGCTAGTGGTGCACACATTACACGCTTAACCTTTAAACTTGGTCATTTGATTACCTGGACATAATAGACCCCTTTGTTCACAGCATACATCATTAGAAAGGAATAGTCCAAGTTCTGCTTGGTCCTCCATCTACAAAGAAACAAAAAAACATGTTAAATAAAGGAGACGTTCAGTAGTCTAAAAGCAAAGGTTTACAGTGCAAGTTAACCAGTTGATGAGTCAGCTAACTGACCGGCAGCGTATGACAACGACTGGCAACAGAAAACAGAAACATACACACAGCCCAAAAGCTAAATAAGGGTTGGGTGAGTCTATTTGAAACACATCACTCACACATGCTCAGTATAAGCTTTGTCATTCATTTGTCCTTTTGGGTAAAGGGTTCGGAAAAGAGAGATATAAATATTCAAAAAGGACAAAGAATATTAAATATGAGGGCATCAAAGTGGCTCGTTTCCTTTGATCAAACTGACTTTGTAAAGTGGACAAGAGTAGAGTTTGTGGAACAGAATAAGAACTCAGATGCTCAACAAGAACACACAAACGCACACACACACACACACACGCAGAATCATGTCAGATGGCATACTCGGGAACAACTTTAAAGCATCTTGGCAGTGGATTTGACTGTGGAAAACCAAATGAGAGTAAAAATAGTTACATTTTATTTTGTCAAGTAGCTAATAACTTAATTAAGAATCACAGCATAATGAGTGATTTAAATAACTGTAAGAACGATGCTGACTCTCAGCACCTTTAGTATTGAGTACAGACTTGATTCAGCATCCAAGTGCACTCAGTAAGTCATTTTCAATGTATTTTTAATGTATGTCACCAAGGCTTTACTTATTTGATCAAGAGAAATATGATAAAAACATGAATATTGTGATATATTTTTACCATTTCAAAATTGCTATATATTTTAGTTTGCGATGTAAAATGTAATTTATTTCTATAAAGGTAAAGCTGAATTTTCAGCATTTCAAAAATCTTTTCTTATTAATATTAACAGCAGTTCACTCTTTAAAGAATAAAAATAATAACTTCTTTCAAAAATGGAAGTGTACGTTAAAAATATTGCTTACTTATTACTCTTAAATTTTTACTAATTAGTTGCTTTTTATTTAAATCAATTAATAACTGGTTTATTTTGAAAAACTTGTTTTTAGAAAAAGCTGAAGGCTACATGACCCTGAATGAATGTTATACTTTTTTTTTTTTTTTTTTGTAAATCTGAATAAACAAAGGAGTGTGTTGAATGGCATATCTATAAATATATCTCTGGTATGTAAACCGGTATTGAGAATAATAATACTCGGCATTGACACAGACATTTTTCAGTCGTGACAACCCTAGGACAGACAGAATCAGTTATGAAAGAGAGAGCATGACACCAAAACACAGAAGAGGCAGGGAAAGAAAGAGACGCCCAGAGTGATAGAGATTAAATTGAGACAGCTGTGGATGAAAGATTTAGGGAGAGCAGGAGATGAGAAGAGGGGTCCTTTTAGGTCAGAGAGAGAGGAGGAAGGAAGCAATGAAGGAATGAGTTGATGTCTTTGACCTTGAACTGGCTGGCTTCCTGTCGCAAAACAAATCTGAAACGCCTCTCGCTCGGTCTTTCTCTCCAGAAAATCTCACTGACATCTCTTCCTCTCTAATCACATATGTGACAGTAAATCAGCTCTGACTCAGGCACTGAAATATGAGATCCGGGCTAATCAAAACTTTATTTCAGCCTCACCACAGAAATCTCTATGGGACCATAAATACTGTCACGCGCACTCGCTGCAGCAACAGCCAGAGCAACCATATGACAGACCGCAATCAATACACCTACACACACCACCTGTCAAACGCTCCAACACACTTAAATGCCTTGAATTCGTTTTGTAGACAAATAAAAAAAAAAAACTGCTTTCAAGATATCAATTAAAATATGAAGAGTTCATTTGCAAAAAAAAAAAAACGATAAACGGCAGTTTAAAAAAAAATTAGCTGATCGCCAAGCATTATTCAACCCCTCCTTGTTTTTTTTTTTATTGAAGATGTTAAGTCCATTTTAGCGACTCAGAGAGATGTATTCAGGTCAGGTGAAAAGGCTTCTTTCACTCTCAAAAGACACTCTTGCTGAGAGGAGTTTCGTCAAAGCTGACTAAAAGTGATTGAGCTGAAACATTTTCACAGAACACTGCGAAAGCAACGCGTTAACAATGGTGAGGGAAATTGCATCATAACAATAGCAACCTTTGTCAGTAATCTACATTTCCATCTGAAGAGATTAAAACAAGTAAACGAATGCTTTTAACTCTGGAACATGAAATGTGGAGTTATCTGCTTTTGCCAAAAACGACTGTTGAAGTTATCTGCTTTTACTATAAAACAAACTTTTAATATTTAAAAAAAAAACAATTTCAATGATCTTCAATTTTGTAAATTACCTGTATTTGTTTCTCTTCATATTTTACATAAAGTATGGTTAAAATAGTTACAATACTCAGGGACTACAAAATTCCACACTTATAGTTTTGATGATTTGCCTAATATCCTAAAAAAAAAAAAGAAAAAATAGAAACAGTAATAATAAGTAAACTTTGAGTGGTAACTTTATTGTCCTTTGATATAATAAACTACTGGATACTCTTACACTATTTTGCATATGTAGTATTGTTTTAAATAAAAGTACGGTTACAGTATGCAACAAGGCAACTGTTTTATTATATACCCAGAAGTATGCTATTTATTTATGATTTACCGCTATGTCAACAACTTTTATTTTGAATGTGATTAATCGCAATTAATCATTTGACAGCACTAATATAGATAAATAAACAAAAAATATACAAATATACAAACAATGTCCCAGAAGTACATAATTTCCTACACAGTCTATTATCGTTCTATAGAACGATAATAGAATACTTACTTCACCCTCTCCTTTGAGTCACCAAAGGTCTCTTTCAAGTTGCTGAAGTCTGGGTAGTAGCTAGCAGGGGGAGATATGACCTCCAGTAACCCAGAATTCAGCTCTTTATAGAACCTGATGGACAATGACAGTCAAGAACAACTGTTAACAAGGCATCTGAACCATTAGATAAACAAAGTTGAGTGTGGAAAAGGAAAAGGCAACTTACTCTTTTTCAAGGCCTGCAACCACACTGTTTACATAATCTATGTCCGTCTGTAAGGAAGCAAACAAAGCACTGGTTAGCACACACACACACACACACACACAGAGAGGCTCGGCACAAATACAGGTGCAGTAACTACTAAGTAAATACACCAGCAGCACCTGACAGCCTGGAAAAATATGGGAATTGGAGAGACTCTACATGCTCTGGGCTGTTTGTTATCTCTGTGAGGAGGACAAATTGTCTTTTCTCACTAATTTTCTTCACCCTACACCATCTGTGGGTGCAAGTAAATACCACAGCCATATCACACTGCAGCCCAAGTCTGGATGCCCACAGAAGCTAAGCAAGGCTGAGCCTGGTCAGTACCTGGATGGGAGACCTCTTGAGAAAACTAGATTGCTGTTGGTGGAGGTGTTAGACAGGCCAATAGGTGGTGCTCACACTGTGGTTTGTGTGGGTCCTAACGCCCCCAGTATCCAGTGACGCTATACTGTAAAAGAGCACCATGTTTCAGATGAGACGTTAAACTGAGGTCCTGACCCATGTCTTGGTCAAATTCCTTCCACTGGCCCTTGTCTGTCACATCCTCCCAATCATCCCCATCCACTTGATTGGCTCTATCTCTCTCTCCTCTCCACTTGTAGCTGGTGTGTGCTGTTGCATCATCCAAGTGAATCCTGCACACTGGTGGTGGTTGAGGAGAGACCCTCACATGACTGTAAAGCGCTTTGGGTGTATAACAATACACAATAAAGGGCTATATAAATGCTTCATTCATTAATTCATTCAAGTGCTGAAAAACTGCAGTGAGTGATGTGGGAATGGATCTCCTCTCTTTGTCACACACATGTGCTGGGGTAACAAAGTTTCATTAGAGGGTCTTTACTAGGTGGTGTTCCCACAACTAATTACTGTGCTACCATTGTTACAGGTACAAAAACACTGGACTACAGACCAGAGGAAAATAACAGTATTTATAAAGCCAAGACAGTTGATGTATAGCAAACACTGTATTGTCAGGTGTTAAGCTGCACCTAAACTTTTTTGCTGTTTATACACACTACTTTTGTGATTAGTCAATAGATCTAACAGAACAGTCCACTGCAACACAGTAGCTACATTCATTTTCTAAATATTTAATGCAGACAAATCGTAACTTAATGCTAAAAACAATGTAGATTACGTATATTATACAACGTATATTGTAAAAATCACCAGTTTTTCCCCAGAAACAAACACTAGTGATTGGCTTTTTTTCATATATTTCTAAATTATCTTTAGATTTATATTAATGTTCCCAGGCCCTTCACCTCAGTGAAGCTTTGACAAAGGCTTCTCTTGAAAACGATACCTGTCGCTTTTGGCACAGTGAATCGCATTTCTGTTTGCCTGTCACGAAGCTGGGATGGGATGGGATGTCTATTTTAAAATCATATTTTAAAGTAGTGTGCATTGTTCTGGTTCTCAATCAAATGTGCAACAGAAGCATTATAATCGTGACTTGAAAAGTCAACTTGAAAAATCTAATTTTGTTACACTTTAGAATAGGGAACTCTTATTCAGTATTAATTATGTATTTTCCCTCAATAAATTCCTAATTTGCTGCTTACTGATCGGTAGTAGGTTAGTTGTTAAGTTTAGGGTGGGACTAGGGATGTAGTTTGAGGTCATGTAGAATAAGGCATTAATACGTGCTTAATTATTACTGATAAATGACTAATATTCTAGTAATATGCATGCTAATAAGCAACTAGGTAAATGACCCTAAAATAAAATGTTACCTCAAATTTGTCTATATTCATTTGTGCATTTAAAAAAAATAATTATAAAAGTCATAAACAAAAATCTAAAAATAAGTCAATATTTATGAGTGTATGTACGATTCTAATTTTGTTTTCAGCGTAACATTTGAAAATACAACAACCATTCTTTTTTTATTTCTGTATTTTTTGGTCAGTTAAAAAAAAAGAAAAAAAAAAACAATTACACAGACTTATTACTTTTTAGTATTAATATTAAACAGAAATACTTAAATACTTGTAACAGAAACCTACTGTAACATTATAAATGTCTTTACTTTGTTTTGAAAAACAGAATGCATTCTTGATGAGCAGAAGAATTCACTTCCATCAATAAATCTTACTGACCACAAACAGCAGTGTATATTTTTCAGTTGTCTATTGGGACAAAATCACCCTTTCATTTCGGAACAAATTCAGTCATACAAAATTGTGAGATGAAGCAAGAAACAAATCCTGCAGGGTATGTCTGCATGTCTGTTCCTCTTGCTCTAACCTTCAGACGGAAGCACAAAAACATTGAGACCCCTGTTCTCCGCATGAACCGCCCACACCCCTCAACGGGTGGTAACAAGACAGCAAACAACAAACCCCACTGACCTAATTCAGCTATTTACAAAGCTGGTGATGCTCTCACAACTCAGATCTTACACTGAGCGTCAAGTAAACATGACACAGTACCAAAACTGTAAACTTTAAACTTCCTTTTAATGTTTGAGCATGAAAAAACAATCAGCAAAGGCACAAAGTCCACTACAAAGAAAGTTAAACATACACCGTCCAGACTTTTCTTTCTGGGAACAGCACAACATCCCATATTTTTCATAATTCACATCTAAGAGAATAACGCCTGTTTGCAGTGGCAGTTTTAGGTATGGGCGAACGGGGAATTTTTTCATGACACGTGGGGGGTGGCACAAGCACTACTTGGGGGGGGAATCACCTGCGCCCCTAAGCGGTTTTCTATTATCTATCATAGCCTACCTGTGACTATGGCGTTTACATAGTTTCAAATCTAGCGCACATAAAAACAAGACATGTGCGAAAACAAAACCATTCTCGTGAGTAGGGGTGTGACGAGACACTTATCCCACGAGAACGAGACGAGATTTTTAGACTTTAAAAATAAATCCTCAATGATAAAATATATTGGGAAAATGTTTATTTTATTCAACAAAAACATTCTAAAAAATGTAGGTGCATTTTGTAAGCGACTTTTTGAAATTAAACTATTTTAATGAATTACATGCAGTAATAAACAATATGTGAACACTGCTAAATATTTTGCAAAAAATATTTTTGTAATTAACAATAAATAACAAAAAATGTAAAATACTATAAATAAATAAAAACAAATAACACAAATATTCCTTTAAAATCAGGGTAAGCGATTTTTTCAAAAAAACTTCAGAAAACAAAGTCGGGCCGAATACCTACAGCAAACGCCGTGCCAGCTTAAAGGCCAAAGCATACTTCGGCCATCTGCATTACATCATTTTCGTCATCAGGAGGGCTCGGGGAAAGGCAATAGGTTTGTTTGAGATGAGCAAAATCTGCACAGAACCGATCACCGTGAGATGCATGCCAGGCGAGGCGGCTGTGTCAGATTGAGCAGTCGAGCACAATCTGCGCTGACCAAAAGAACGATGGATAACAACTGACTGACGACACAGCTTCATGCTGATTGGTTCGGACAACTGAGATGCTGCGTTCTTATCTAAAATGTTTTGTTTTTTTATCTGACTTCGTGTGATTATTTAAATTATGCATGCATAAAATACATGTTTATATTAAAGTAGAAATGGACGATAAATACGCATTTCGTATGGATTTAAATGGCATGCACTTTGAGTATCTTGTTCATCATATTTATATTCATATTAAAGCAACAGAACTGAAATTATGTTCTGTTATAATGGGCTGATTAAACAGTAAAACAGGATTGTTCATTTTTGCTGATTGAGACATTATAAAATTTCTATTATAACATTAAAAATCACATTTAATTAAAGTTTACCATTTTGCTCATACACTTTTTTACTAATTTTCCAGATAATCATTACAGTGAAACCTGAAAATAACATATAAATTCTTTAAAAGAGAAGGCTTGCAATAACTGTCAGCTTTCATTTATTTTAAATATCTAAAATTGCAACACAATTTGTGTGAATGTATGCCCGTGCATGTGTGTGTGTGTATGTGCATGCGTGTGCCTGTGAGCCTATTGTCCATTTTCGATGTGCTTCAGTGTCAGCCATACATTCAGGTTGCCTTATACAACCTCAAAGGCCTTAACAAAGCTCGAACCCCGGTAATTGCTGCTTGCAGGTATATATATATATTTTTTTTCTCATGTATGAACAACAATACACACCAGTACATATTTGCAGTAGAATATAAAAATCAGTTATAAAACATGAAACATAATAAATAGTCTAGCCATTTCAATAATTGAGAATCAATTTAGAATACTATAAATCTGTTTTTGACATTATTTCTACATATCACACATTTAATTAATACATAATTTTCATATCCGACAATTCCATATGGATAAGTTTTGGGATCATTTTTTGGCAGCGCTTTTTCATTTTTTATTTACACCAAGTGCTGAGAGGGAGTAATTCAATGTAGAACCAACACTACCTGGTTGAGTTGCATTAGCAGTGTCTTGTCACTCTGTCTAAGAGAAGCTGTTTTAATATACTGATACACATGAAATTTATTCGCTAACTGCTTACATTTACAGACATAACCACCATTATATGAATGCTTTTTGTGTGCCTTTGACATTTGAGAGATCTTTTTGAGAAGCACTTGTTTAGTCAGTGTGAGCGTGGCACAGTAATTTCCATCATAACAAGTTCTTACGACAGGTCTTCACAAACAGGAAGACAGAGCCAGTCACAATCCTCACACACAAACACACTTACATGCCATTGAAAAAAAAAAAATGCTCACCTCTCCCACGAACACTATGATGACGCAGTCGAGCTTCTCCTCCGCCGAGAGTTTATCGATGAGTGAATGAAGCGTCTCTGACAGGTATGACTTTACTTTCCGCTTCACCGTGGGGATGCCCATCACCATGGAAACTGCGTAGAAAAGAGAACAAAACTTCAATTTGAGCCTCATAAACTCAATTTACCAGCACATCATAAAGTCATCCTCTGGCAGATGACAAACTACTCTAAATAATGTGAAATAGGTTTGCTTAGAGACTGCCATACAAGACGAATATGTGACATGGAGGTCGACTGAGGTTCTGCGGCTGTATTATGAGGCTTGAAATCTAAAATCTGAAATAAGAAAGAGAAGGGGCATTCAGAGTAATGTCCAGACATGAGAGACACACAAGGAGGTGCCCAGGGCAAACACATTACTCTGCTCTATTGTACTGAATCGACAGCACCATAAAAGCAATGAAATTCAGCTTCCCTTCAGGAAGGACAGACTCTGACTCCTGATATAATCAGAACATAATGAGTAAACAAGATACTCAACAAGGGACCAATAGCATCATGTGAGGAATGTTGGATTGATAAGCATTACATGACTAGCAAAAATAAATAAATAAAAAATAAAGATATTTTGCCCTATAAAAATCAATGGCATATTTGATTCATTTGTTCCCTTGTATTAGTAAAATCATAATGTTTTATAAATTTGTTACCTTATTTTAGTCTAGTTAAATTATGGCTATGATTTAACCAAACTAAAGGAAAAAACTAAACATACAACTCTCACTCACTCCCACACACTCTATATTTATTTATATTTACTTATTTATTTATTTTTTATATACAGTAGAACTTTGTATAGACAGTAGAACACACTGGTAATGACAGCCTTCATGCATATCTTCATGAGTTTCTAAAAAAAAAAAAAATCACCTTCTTCTACAAAAAAATCTGAACATGATTTAAATAGTAAACCTGAATCTTTGAGTATCCAAATTCAGAGAGATAAATCATATTGGTGATGTGTATGCTTACTTAAAATCTCAAGCATGCAGACTACATGTCAGCAATAGACAGGTCCACTTTTCATACAGGTGCTTAGTTTGAACTGCTCTGTGTGTGTGTGTGTGTGTGTGTTATCAGTAACACACAGACGATAGTAAAATATGTCCTCGTTTTGCACTGCTTGCCACTGCAAGACAGAAAGTGTTTTGAGAGGTAAAACCACA
Organism: Enteromius mattozi; assembly: GCA_032359235.1. Lineage (NCBI taxonomy): Eukaryota > Metazoa > Chordata > Actinopteri > Cypriniformes > Cyprinidae > Enteromius > Enteromius mattozi. The sequence goes on from JAUMHE010000056.1 coordinate 5,663,457, forward strand.
TGGAATAAAGTAGGTTGAGGATCAAAGAGACAGAGGGAGAGATAGAGAGAGTTTATCAGACAGAGAGCTAAAAGCACCTATGAGAAAGAAAAAATAAAAGTGGAACATTACAAAAAGAAGCATGTTTTCAAGTTAATGTGCATTCAACACAAGTCATCCTCTCCTACGCCACCTCTTCTCTTTCACAAAAGTAGCTTTTGGCCTTCAGGCGCTCAGTTACATAAAGAGCCGGCGAGCTGCATCATTCTCCCAAAATGCTCTTTCTTCACTCCACAGCAGCAGTATGTGAAGTCTGTATGCTTCTCTTTGAGACAGCCACTCAACGTGCCTTGAGACTAAACTACGGCAGATTTATACACAGTTGGTCTCTAGGGATGTTACAGTGCCTTACTGAGGGAGACAAGCAGTGTGTTTGAGACAGTAGGGGGTTTCACTGAAATCCTATATTGCTGAGTTTCTCTAAAACAATCCTCTCAAACCTTTTTTTTTTTATTGTGTATATATCAAGGGTTTTCAGCCTTTGCAGGTTTAGGTACACCCATAAAGACTCTAAAGCTAAAACTAGATTTACTTTAAATAAATTAACAGCATTAAATTACATAATATATTGCATATTGCTCAATAATTGAACGTGTTTTAGTTTTTATTTAAAATTTAATAGTAGTTTAGTATAGGGACCAATTTTCACTATTAACTAGTTGCTTATTAGCATGGCAGTTATTAATACATTAGCGGTTTATTAGTGCTCATAAAGCGAGTTCTACATGAGGGGGGAGTGGTTATTGATGTCATGCTCATGCCCAAGCTGTCCAACTGACATCATCAGTGAACGACCATCATTTTAGAGGGCAAAACAAAGGCAAACAATTTTTTTCTTTGTGGATTGACTTGCACAGATGAATTGTTCACGTGGACTTTAATGCTTATGAGAAAAATTTGCCTGCCAAAATTGCGACCAAAAAAAGTAATGTGGTGTATATTAAGCATGCAAAAACATGCAGAAAAAAATAAGAAGTCTCAAAATCTGATCATTTTATAATGAGACAATGTCCTTTGTAAAAAAAAGTCGTGTAGTGCAACTTTCCAATAACTGATTTTATGAATTCAGATTTTCAGAATTTATAAAAAAATATATCTAAACATTTCACAACTTAAATTTTACATGATGGTTACACCACATGACATTCCGAGCCATTATATTTAAATGCGATTGGTAATATTTAAAAAAACTAAATTATTATTAGATCATTAGCTATTGTTCATACAACTATGAATATTTTAGATCTTCACCATGGACTCTTAACAAACAGCTGTTTGCAAACCCAAGTCTAAATCGATCAAAGGGTGGTGTTGAGCGTGAGATATGGTGCACCTTCTCCAGAGTCTGGGCAGAAAAAGATGTCCCTATTTACAGCTCTAAAAATAGCCCTCTAAGCCACGATCTTATTGAAAAGAGAGGGACCACAGGCACGGCACGAGCCAGAGCCGGCCGCAGTCTTGCCCACAGACAGTCTGGGAACAGGAGGCTGAGATTACTGTAGCCAGCAGGAGAAGTCCGTCCATGGGTTTGGAGGAGGCGGGCGTAGAGCATGGGTGGGCTTCAGCTTTCCAAAAACAACGACTTCTCTCTGTTTTTCCCATATGCTCAGAAAAACAACCTCCTCGTGTGACAGGGGTCAGTCACACAAGGTTTTTTTGACATTCTCTAACGTCATTGTTGTCATTCACTGCAGTCTGTCCCAGCATAGGATGTCGCTTGTAATAAAGCCACCTAGCCATTGCCTTAACTCATCTGTCGTTAACCCACATACTGCCTGATACAGTATAGTGCGATACAATGTGTCATACAAACAAGAACAAAATAGAGCACACCACAAAAGAGCACGACAGCTCCAGGCTTAGGGTGTCGATTAGCCAGATCAGTGGATTGGTCACTACGCCAAAGAAAAAAACCCCCAGCCAATCAAACAGGGCTACAACCACCACAGACATTGATGGGGATACTGTGCACATGCACTATAATAATCAAGAGATTCTTAAACTTCTACATTTTGTCTACCGATCTTAAATATTTGTTTACATCCCTAAAATCACAAACACTATGTCTAGTTCTGGTCAGCTTAAGGATATTTTAAATACAGCAAATTTAAATGTTCTTTTTTTTCAGTCTTATTTCCTTTAGACAAATTATCTGAAGTATTTCCCAGTATTTTAATGTGATGATTTTAACTGGTATGGTGTAAGCCAAAAAATGTGCTGCACATCATTGCACATCTGCACTGGTTGTGAAAGCAAGAGGAAGAGAAGCAACAATGCAAAATGCAACTAACCACATATTCATGCACAGATTGGACAAAAAAAAGAAAAGGGAAGAGAAAATTAATCTATATATATTTGTTCATGTGTTGAGCTGGTAAAACACATTTAACGTTTAAATTTTTTTTTTTTTTAAAAATCAGGTTTTCTCTTCCAGTTCCAATTTAATTACTTATGTTTTGAAAACTCAAAATTCATAATTACCAGTAGGGTTGCAGGAAGCAGCTATGCAAACTGCAACTAACCACTTATTCATGCACAGTTAAGAAAGAAAAAACAATAAGCTCAACAACTCAAAGAGAGGAGAAAATACACTTATAATGTTCAATAATGTTCAAAATGTAAAAACAGTAAGAAATGAGTGTACAAGCTTAAATACCTCATATCAGCCTACATTATAGCTAATATGAATGAATGAATGAATTCCATTTCATGTATCCTTCACTTTATGTCAAATTTTACAAATATTTTTCTTATTTTTATGATAAACAATTATGATCTGCTAGGATATAAGATAAGACAACCAATTCTAATACCTTAATTTAAACCAAAAAACACATTATAATAGTATCATAACAACTAGTGGTTGACTGATATGGGGTTTTTTGAAGGCCGCTGCCGTTACCTTGGAAAGCACGGTGGCTGATCGCTGCTATTAGGATATAACTTTATTTATTTTCATTAACATTTAAGAAGTTTGACATAATCTGAAAATGGATTAAAATATAAATGTGTAAAATAAACATACTCAAACTTTAAGACAAAGAATTTTTCACAACTAAATAAATATTTAATACATATTAAATAAAATTATAATTAAAAAGGAAGTAAATACTGTAACCAGCAGGCTTGTGCACAATTCAGAATTTCAGAATTGGCCGCCATTCAATTCATGAGTTGGAATTTGAATTGAATTGAATTGACTCCGCCCCACAGGAAGTTGAATTTGAATTGGAATTGGAATGACAGGAAGTGGAATTAAATTC
>JAUMHE010000056.1:5672672-5683266 GCA_032359235.1 Enteromius mattozi
ACAAAATGAGCCACACAAACACATGCAGATGTTTGATTAATGATAGTCTAAAACAGTGGTTCCCAATTCCAGTCCTGCATGTCTCCCTTATTTAACACACCTGAATGAGATTATCAGATCATTAGTTCAGTTAATGGATCTCTCTCCTAACGAGCTGATGATTCATTCAGGTGTGTTAAATAAGGGAGACATGCAAAATGTGCAGAGCAGGGGGTCCTCAGGAATGCAATTGGAAACCACTGGCCTAAAAGACCAAAACAATACACTAAAATATACACAATGTCACAAAAAAGATACTGGAATACTGCTGTATTATAGATGAAGCACCTTGTTCGATATGCTCATGTATAGTCCTTCTCCACATGATACTTCAGACGGGCTACGAGAAAGGCTGTCATCTTCTGAACTTCCACCTAAGTCTTCACGCCGTTTCATGGGCAACCAAAGTGGGGGAGGACCTAAATGCAGCTTTTGCTGCTGGAGTTTTATCTGATCAAACAAAATAATTCATCTATTCAAATAAATCATCCAATCTATTCAAAACATAGTGGGCATTTTAACTATAACAAGAGTGTTTAGTGTTTTGTGTGCGGTCTGTCTTACTCACCTGCAGAGCTCGAATTTTTCCATGAATATTCTCTTGAGACAGAATTTGTAGTGGTTCAGGGTCTGAATGACTCTGCTCTGCATGAAAAATGCTGTCATGTGAAAACGCCCGGGATCCCAGCATACCTTTGGAGCAACTTTAAAGAAAAGATGTAAAAAAGCAAAAAAAGGGGCATGTTATTCCTTGTAAAAAAAGGAAATCCACTTTTTTCCCATTTGTTATGGAAATAATATTTAGCTTAAATTTATTAGCTGAATCTAAGAGTACTTTTTGACCCACTTATTTAGAACTTCAGTATATGTTTATATGCATTTGCAATGGTGAAGTTGCAATTTAGTGCATTTCAAATATATTCAATTTGAATGTAATATTCACACTAGGGTTAGAATTACAACAAGTACTTTACATGTGCTTAAGTTTATCATTAAAACAAATCTTTGACAAAATACTATTATAACATTGATGTAAAATATACCTAAAGCAAAACTTCTAATTTTACATTATTACTTTAAGTGAACTTTAATATTTAAATAACATTATCTACAAGTAAGGTTTTTTAATATACTTTTAAGATTTGACTTGACATTTCATTTTCACAAGGGATCATCAAATCATGTACAGCTTTAGCTGACTTCAAAGTTTTACTTTATGATTAAACATCCATTTTTAATTTGTCCATGTTAATACTGGTGAGTTTATCTTTTCTTAAATCGAACCATGCTGAATGTGAACACTTACTCTGAGTCTTCCACACTCCGTGTGATGTCACTTTCAGACTGACTCTGCTTCATGCCACTATTATCCTGTTTCCTCCTTATCTTCCCAAACAGGCGTGACTTAGACTTTAACCTGGACTTCTTCCATCCTAAACATCAAGCACATAATGTCATATATTAAAATAAACTGAGACTGGATTACCTGAGATAGTACTGAGCTTTACTGAAAGATTTCTGACCTGTTAAGTCGTCATTGCCTTCTCCCTCTGGGTCTCCTGAAGCCTCCAGAACATTCATCTTCACTGGTACAGCTGTTAATGAGGACAGTTACACAGAAATCAGATGAGACAGAATGAGGAGGAAAAAAAGACATACAGGCGGGGTTTGGACAACGTCAGTGGAATTATCAAAGGGAAAGTTCTAGCCTAATGTACAAAAGCGAATTATAGTTTCCTAACTATTAATATTTAATTGTTCTTAAATTCACAATAGAGTAACTTAGCTGTTCTACAATAGAGTATTTATTGACATGTAAAATACTAGAGGAATGTCATATCTCTGATGTGGCAACGTGGCTGAATTCTGGATCTGATAACAGATGGCTTTTCTCAACCCAACAGAGACAAAAGGTTTCTTCTGCACTCATATTTTCCCTGTGATTTTTCCATTACTGAAAATGATGGATGTTATAATAGTTTAGAGTATACAGTACTGTTGTAAAACTTATATCTCTTGACTTATTTAAATTTAATTTGTTTAAAGAAATTAATACTTTAATTTAGTAGGGATGCATTAACTAAAAGTGGCAGTAAAGTCATTTAAAATTTTACAGAAGATTTAAATGCTGTTCATCTAAACTTTCTATTAATTAAAGAATGTTGAAAAAATGATACCATTACCATAAAAAATAATAAGCCTGGAGTAATAGCTGCTTAACATCTTATAAATAATACAATAAGTATATTAAAATAAAAAATAGTTACTTGAAATTATTTTTACAGCGTTCCAGTGTTTTTACTGTATTTTTGTTTTGAATGTTATTGTATATAAGTGATGTTTTACTTTACTTTAATCTGTTATGTGCTGTATGAATCACATATTAAAAGCAGACTGTGTTAAACCACAGGCATGTAGATTATTATTTATTTAGTACTTTTTACTCATTGTCAAACTGAGTTGTTTAAAACCAACTGTCTTGTTTACGCCGACATGAAGTGAAACATGTGAGACTGTTATTTTGAACAATGTGCCTCATGCTTATGTCAACCTTGTAGGTGTCACTATCCTTTATTATAACAACAAACCTTTCTTATCACTGACCATGCCTTGATAATCCAGATATGCAACAAAAAAAAACAAAGTCCATCCAGTCCAACCCTTTTTTTGACATTTGCTGCTCTGCGCTTGCCTAATTCAGACAAAAGAAACTCTAACATGTTTCTGTTAAAATATAATATGTCTCCATGTTTGAGTACACAAGATTGAATTCTTATGCAGTTGATGGATTTTCTTAAAAACTTCTGGGGGAAAACCATTACGCTGATTACACAGTCCATTTAAAAAACGACAACACGTGCCATATTTCCTTAGTGGAAGAAGCCATATCAACAAGACTGACACTTACGACAACATCAGACACAAATCACACTTGTATAAAGATAATCTTTCTACTGATGACACTGCATAGAGATCAATGTAAATATTTAGTCGGCACTAATCCTTCAACTACAGATTAATCAGAAATGTCCCAACCAAGAAAAGGCCGAATACACAGAAAAACAACAGACCAAAAACAAACCTTGTCACATACAATACCATTCATAGATTTGGGGTCGATATGTCTCTTATGCTAACCAAAGCTGTATTTATTTTGATCAAAAATACAGTAAAACAGCAATTTAATTACATTTTCAAATAATTATTTTCTAATTTAACATACATTTAATATGTCATTTATTCCTGTGATTGCAAAGCTGAATTTTCAGCATCATTACTTTAGTCTTCAGTGTCACATGATTCTTCAGAAATCATTCTAATATGCTGATTTCCTGCTCAAATAACATGTTTTTATTAATGTTGAAGACAGCTTTATTGTATATGTTTTGTAGAAACAGTGATCAATTTGTATTGATACTGGACGAATAAAAATAATTAAAATAGAGATATTTTGTAATATTTCATAACATTATTATTTTCTTTTTAAAAAATTATTATTGTATTAACAAAATTATATTATTGACCCAAAACTTTAAACATTAATACTAAAGACTGACTTTGACTACTTTGAATATTTACATATTATATATAAATTGCTGTGACTGATGCTGTACTCTAGTTACCCTGGACAACAAAACATATGTACTTCAAATAAATGACATCACTTACTTTTTCTCCTTCCTCTTTTCTGTGTGATTTAGCTTCTGTTCTTCCTTTTAGAAGATACGCAGGTCTTTACATCCTTTGAACCATGGCAGCTCTGTCCCAATCACAGAGAGATGGAGGAACTGAAAGACAGACCGAGAAAGCAAAATCAGGAGAGGAACTACTGAAAAAAAGGAAAGCATGGAAGAGGAAAAGGAAAAGCAGGCTCTGACAAAGAGACGCATTGATGGATTTGATGTTTGGCAGTAAGGAGTTGGACACACACTGACTGGCTAACTCTGTTACATTTCCAACTCATGCTTTCCCTGCATGCCTAAGCTTCTTACTAAACACTAAACAGCTTTTGGAGCAGAGAGAGTGTGCTGCTGCTGGCCGAATGAAGGCATCAACACACCATCAACAAGAGCAAGAGTGTATAAGCTGATAGCAAGAGCATAAGGAAGCTATCTGATCAAAAATGAACATGAACAGAGCCAGTCAGGTCAACTGCTGGTATCCAGAGCGTCACATCTGATTTATATTCCTCTTGTGTTTGTAAATGATTTGAAGAGACAGCGTGAAAATATCACTGTTGAGTAAACCAAACAACTGTGGTTTGCGTCACGCATTTGCATCGACACGTCAGAGCAGGTCGGTTTTTGCATTCAAATCATTTAAACACATTCCACTCAAAGGTTACTTAAACTGGATGAAATTTTTATTTATATACATTACAATTCAAAACTCTGATGTCAGAAAATATGACTTTTTTTTTATTTATTTTTTTTGAGAACTGGGACCCATTTATTGTCTTTTTTTCTGAATATGTTAATAAACTTAAATGTAATTATGATTATGTGTGGATACCTATGTAAATACTTTCTTTTTGTAAGGATTTGTTTGTCAAAATATGTGTGTATACTTGACATATGGTTAAATTCTTTAATGTTTCATCATATTCTATACATACTTGACATACTCCGTATTACAGTATAATTATGCATTGAGAAGTTTTTTCTTCTTCTTTATTGTTTGTATTTTAACTTTAGCTTGTTTTATATATATATATATATATATATTTTTTTTTTCTTCTTCTTTTTTTTTCTTCCTACAAACAAATTGATCAAAGGTGACAAAGACATTTTTAATGTTACAAAAGCTGTTTTATTTCAAATACTGTTCTTTTAAACTTTCTATTTATCATAGAATCCTAAAAAAGGATTCCTTAAAACATTGATAATAATAATAATAAAAAAAATTAAAAATATGAGCATAATATTATCATATTAGAAAGATTAAAAAGATGTCGGAAGAATGTGACACTGAAGACTGGAGCAATGTTTTTTTTTTTGCAATCACAGAAATAAACAACTATATGACTGATTTTAAATTGTAACAATATTTTAAAATATTGCTGTTTTATTGTATTTCTGATCAGTTAAATGCAGCCATGGGTGACCTTTTTTCCCAAAACAATAAAAAAAAAAACTATTGAACGGGGTAAAATATTAAATTAGTGTTAGCCATATTACCAAGTAACACATAAAGATGATTTTGACATCAACAATAACATATGAAAATATCAGAAGCCTTTATTTAGCTATATTAACTACATATGAATTAATATTTGACCATATAAGGGAAGACTAGTCATTAATAACCACTTGTTAAATCACATCTGAACCAGACTCATGATCCACATTTTATCAGTATTGTGTGCATGACAAGAAATAAATGAGCAGACACTGCTATCTGTGATGCAGAGATCATAAGCACAACTAAATTCATACGCAGGTGAGACGGTGGAGCGGAACAGATGATGTGCTTCCTTTCCTTCTGTGCAGACAACGACAGGAGCTTTCAACTCCCTCCTGTGTTACTATAAGTAACTGTGAAAGTAGGCTACAGCCTATTTGAAATGTTTAAAAGGTGAGATAAAGAAATGACAGACAAAGGCTGTCAAAAGCAAGTGCTGGGTCCATTGTACACATACATCCAGACGTGTACGTCTCCTTCGATGACTTTTTAACCCTAAAAATGTCACTCTCTCATTAAACTACCCATTATCTCTGAGGATGGAACGTTTTGTATCTGGCGCTCCGCAAAGCACAGAGCAGCTCTGCCCCAGATACACGCATAAATCTGTGTCAGGATCCAGAGTTGGCCACAAATCCCTCTCCTTTCCTCCTACTGGACAAAAGTCAGCTCGACATCTGGGTGACTTTCAGCCAGCCTATATTATGCGTCTAGCCATCAATATAATCCATCTGTCAATTTACATTTTCATTCTCAGACAAGCATATTGAAGTAATCTGCACACGTGCTTCTTTCAATGCAAAACAGATTGGAATGTTTAGTAGAGCTGACACTTTCCTCTGATTATTGCTGGACAAGAAAATATACTGACATTGCATGCTGAATTGTTTCATATACCGTATTTATGGCCTGCCTTCTTGCTTGCATTCATGCCATAATCTGATTTGATTTATATATTTTCCTTTTAATTTCCTCTTAATCTGGTGGTTTGTGTTCTATATTATATGCGTATAGTATTTTATTGTTTTTTATAGTTGAAGCACATTGCACACAGCTTAGTGATTGTGTTTCAATATATCAAGTACAGTGTAATAGTAATATATCATGTTTTTTTATTGTTATAGTAATTAAAATGCAATAGGGGAGACTTGTGCTTATAAGGGTGATACCAAACAAACATTACTATTTTCTCTAACAGAGTTATTGTATTTTGGATTCAAAAACCTATATCTCTTAAATTAATATAATTATTGTGAACTCAGTGTTTTTTTTAGTATTATTGAGATACTGTTATAGTTTTTATACAATTTTTTAATATTCTGAATTGCTACGTCATTGTTATTGCAGAGCAATATTTTGAATACTTTTTATTTTCCTTTTTTATTTCAGTTAGTTTTAGTAATTTAGTTTGTTTTTGTCTTTTTTAATTCTTTTTTCCCTCAAATTTTGTCTCCATATTATTTTTTCCTCACTTATTAGTTTTAATTACATTTATTTCAATGTAAATGAAAAATATTTCCTTGTCAACTAGCTGTACAAACAATTTTTTTTTTTGTAGTTGAAGTTTATTTTATTCTAAGTAGTTTATTCTCTTTTTTATGCTTTTAGTTTTAATTAAGGTTAGTTTACATGTTCAGTCCTACAATTGAAATAAATAATAACTATTGGTTAACAAATAAACACAATAAAACCACACTAAGATACGTTCAGACAAGATTCAACTATCAAACGGAGGGAGATTTTAGGGATTTTTTCATAAATGCCAGATCAGGACCATTCGTCACATGTTTCAATATAGCCTAATTTTATACAATTTATTAAATATAAAATATGTTGTAGCTTTAACAGCTACATTTATGCTATTTTTTTTACATTTTTATTTAATTGTGACAACTTACCCCATGTTTGACACGACACGCTGCTATTCATTCATTTTCTCACACGTTATCAATGTGCGTTAAATATACTGTATTTTTATTCTGTGAAATAACGACTTTACTGTATATGTCTACAAAAACTCAGACCTTGCTTAAAGTAATAATATCAACTGCAGTAAAGTGAGACTGTAGGTCTCCTATATAATTTAAACTATCAGTCAACCTTCTAACTATATGACATAGGATTTGAACAATGCAGCATCAGGTTAAATAGTCAAATCATCACAGTGAATCATATAAAACCTCTAAAGAATGCTGGTCATATAGACTACTTCACCTCAAAATCATACAAAATATTATTATTATATAAAGATTACAGGAGCTGTGACACTGTTTTATGGATAATGAAGTCCAACACAAGTGCAATAATAAATAAAAATAATAATACAATTCTCAAAATTGCTAAAAATGCTACTTTAAAAATAACAATAAATAAACAAACAAACAAAAAATTGCATTGCAGAGGAATCGTGCTGAATTCATGAAAACACTGTCACAAATTAAAAAAAAAAACTTAATTTGTACCGGATGTGTTTTATGAAATTCACCATCATAACCATCATCAATCCTGTCTGTTCCCTTGAGAGATGAAGAGTGTTATTTAGAGACAGCGCTCTATATTTTTCATGAACTGAGATGAGGAGCACATATCGAGATTAAGGGCGATTATAGATTTAATCTCCTCCTGCAGGGAATTCATGCGTGTTTCATTGCAACTAATGGTTTGTAATATGACAGCAATAACTCATACAAACATGTCCAAGCAAACAAACACACCACCACCGACCGCTTTTGATTTAGTTATTTAAAAAAAAATCTATATCAGCAGTCACCAGTCCATTCACAAACAGCAAACCTCTTGTAGTATGAATGTCCCAAATCAAGCGGCTCATATAAATATGAATTTATATTAAAAAAAATATTCAAAAACGCATGAAATGATGTCGTTTGTACAATCAGTAGGCAATATATATCACACAATCCCGCATATCCATGAGTTTTAATAAAAAAAAAAAACACACAAACTTACCGTGAGCATTATAACAATGTCTTACATCAAAATTAACACGATAAAGGACACGACTGTCCTAAAACTTAGTATAAATATAACGCAGTCGCGTATACTCACAGGCAGACGTAAATCATTGAAAAAGTGCAGGTGAGGTGACCTCTGGCATATACATGCTCGTTAACTGAGTCTGTGGAGCAAAACACCGTCGTATCAAGCGATACGTCACGTTATCCACAAAGTGTAATATAACGCAAATCCTGCCCTTTTACACGACGAGTGAAAGTTCTCCCAGTGACCGCAGGATGGCGCTGCTGCTGCACAGAATACATATACTTCATTGACAGGAAGAGAGGCAGTAAAAATGCTCCTTTACCAAACCTTTTATTAATGGCACTTATTAGTGACGAACATGTGACAGTCCTACTACCTTATTTACAAATGCACTTCGGTTTTTATTATAATTACAGAAGTAAACATATATATCAGTACCGTTCGCCCTATCATATACAAGTGCATAAAAATGTTTAAAAACAGCAGAATAGAAGTAATAGCAATTACTATAATAATAACTCATGAGAGAGTTGTTATTTTTTAAACGGGCAATAAAATAAAATCGCTCCTTTTGCATCATTTAAAAGCTGTAAATGGGATGAAAAGGCACATTTGTAGTCGTGTGGGTTGGTATGTCCCATAGATACGCCAGATAGAGGAAAAGCTTTTGAACCTAGATTATGTCGTTTTAGTGTGTTTTGTATGAAAAATGTCCACAGTAGTCTCGTGACACTCTCTCAGATCATAATCACAGTATCCTACAGAGAAGCGACCCTTTAAAAAAAAAAAAGGGAGGAAAAAAGTCTTTATATAGCCATTATGCAAACATGCACAAATAACTCTTTTTGAATATTTTTTCAGGTTTATTTTTCATTTAGGTGGTACCTTTGGTTTTTTGAAATAATCAAGTCCCCTGCCGATCTTAATAATCCAGCCATTATTAAACCTGAGAAAAAAAGAAAATAAATATATATATATATATATACATAGGTTAGAAATAGCATACAGACATTATCCTCTAGTGTGTTTTCTGTAATATACAGTAAACGAGAATGATTTGAGATGTACCTGATCTCCCTGTCATGAATAGTAGATGAGTACTGAATGTCCAGACAGATATTTTGACTCTGTAGGGACTCCTTTATTTCTGCCAGGGCACTGGTTTGCTGAGAAGAGCTGTCCTGGAAAACCACAAGATTAAGGTATACTTTAATGGAAGCCTCTGATGAACAAAAGGCTAAACATTGTACATTGTTTTCAGTGTGTTAGTCCGTGCAAATCTAAAATGGTTTGTAGAAGCTGAAGAACCTTACCTCGTCCTGTGAGGTCAGAAGGTGAATCTTCTTTACTTTACACTGGCATTTCAGCAGCATTTCGCAGAAACGAAGGAAGTTATACAACTACAAAAGGAAAACATTTGTAACATATCATTACTGCACTTATTTACTCTGTAATAGAGTCTTTTGTACAATACTGTATATATAGGAGCATCGCTGTAGTCTCTACCTGATGGATATGCCGTACGTAAGGGTCCTCCACCCAGACTTCAGTCAGACCGTCTCTGATGTAGGGTTTGAAGAGGGATTCATAGCTGAAACCAGTGGAGCTGTCAGCGATCTTTATCTGCTCATGGTATTTACCCTCTGACAGATGAGATAATGAGAAAACTGAGCCGATGTGAAGAGCAAAGGTGGTTTAAGCCAGGGGTCTTCAATCTCTGTATACAGCTATATTTTTTTTGCAGCAAACAATTAATATTGTAATTGTGTTTAAAGTGCTATTTGGGAAACACTGTGTTTAATAATTTATTTATATTAATAAGTGTTTTCACTACCCAGAGTACTGTACTGTTACATACATTAATTTATTATTTTATTTATTTAAACTAAAACTTAACACTTATTTATTTTAATTATGCATTTATGTTTTTTATTTATTTTAATTATGTATTTATGTTTTAGAAAATGTGTTTATTTTAAAAAAGCATTCATTTATTATAATTTTTAATTTATTAATTTTTTTTTAATTAAATAATTTATAATAAAATGTATTAAAAAAATTATTTTAGTGTCGTCAAATGAGTAATCACATCCAAAAATAAAGTTTTTGTTTACATAATGTGTGTGTGTTGTATATATTTATCGTGTATGCACAAATATACAATATATATTTTAAAATATTTATATGCATATATTTATATTCATTTAAATACATATATATTTTATTTATAACCCTACCATATTTTTCTTAAATATATACAAGCATGTATGTGTATTTACATATATACACAGTACACACACAAACATATATATATATATATATATATATATATATATATATATTTTTTTTTTTTTTTTTTTTTTTTTTTTATTTA
>JAUMHE010000056.1:5686278-5713163 GCA_032359235.1 Enteromius mattozi
TATATTTTTTTTTTTTTTTTTTTTTTTTTTTAATGTAAACAAAAACTTTTATTTTGGATGCAATTAATCATTTGACAGCACTAGTTTATTTATCATCATTTTGTAAATATTTTTTCTCCAAACGTTTTGCACAGACCCTTGCAGTCCCCTGAAGGTTCTCGGAGCCCGGTTTGAAAACCCATGGTTTAAAACACTTTATAGATTAACCAACCTTCTTTCAGTTTGTTCACATGGTCTTTGATCTGTTCTGCTCGGTCCATGTAGCCCTTGATCTTCTCTCTATAGTGGACCTTCTTTGAATCATCTTTTACAGCTAGGAAAACAACAGTGATCATATTAAGACTACCTCCATCAGCAAAAGAATGCATTCACCGTTTCTAAACTCTTGGCATACCTTTCATTACATCCAGCAGGAGCTGGATCCCCTCCTGGTAGCACACCAGAGCCTCCTGAAAGCGTGAGCTGTGATCCAGCTCCACGGCTCTCTTTAAGACAGAGATAGCACAGCTCTCCATGCCTGGGAGAAAATCCTGAGCCATAGCGACTTTCTGACGAGCAGCAGACTACACTCCCGCTGACGGTTACATGTGAGATGTTGTGTAGTAACAGAAAATAGTTATGTACTTGTTAAAGCTCTTTCAAAAGGCCACCACTGTCACCACCATCCATCCAGGAAAATAAACCTTAAAACAATTAAATTAGGAGGGCTTTCGTAATCCAAAGTAACACTAAATAAATGAAGGCATATTTAAATATTTAAAATTAATCATACAGTGGCGTGTCAGTGTCCTCAAAGGCGAATACAACTTTTGGAGCGAAAATATGTTTAGTTTTAAATCAGACGCTGCTGTATGTTTTCACTCTTCCGGTAGGAACTAAAGTGTGAATACATCCGTTCCTATTATGTTGAAGGACCAGCTCGCGCTTCCGCTGGATAATAAAAGTCCATGGGCGAATTCCAAACAGAAGTGAGCATCCCTTGAGCTCCCAGAGCCCTTGAAGTATGTACTTTTAAGGGCGTAGGGCATTTCTGTCTCATATAACATTTTGGAATTTTGTTACCTTGACAACGCTGTGCGTGCGTGCAGCATTCAGCGCTAACAACAGTTGTTGCAAATAAATATTTATTCTCGTTATTATTATTTTATTTCAATATTGCCTCACTGTGTCTTTTTTATTATTAAATTTTTTTAACTAAACACGCTTAAACTTGCTTACGCTACCGTCTTATTTATACCACTGACAAAATAGTTTGTATTACATTAAAAATAAGACAAATTTAGTCAGCCTATTCTACTTACGTTTGTATGTGAAGTCAAAATGAATCCCAACTTTGTTTTAAAATGCATCGCTAACTGAAAAAGCAGAATGAGTGCAAATATGTGGCACAAATATGCTGTGCTTAAATGAACTTATAATAAAGATAACATCAACTTTAACTGATTTAAATAAATGCAAAGGTACCAGTACAATGTATGTATGAAAAAATAAATAGGCCTAGTCTAATAAAATAGATTATTCTCATAATACATAATGTAACACATAACATTATTGTGTGAAAAACATTCCCTGTAATTTCCAGAAGTTCATTCAATCATGGTAAATCACAGATAAAACACATAAATATGACTATGAGAGTAAACAGGTTAAGAAATGTTTCAGCAAGACAACTAAACTGTTTTAAGGGGATGTTTTGTAATTCTAGCATTTAAATATGATTCAGAAAAAACTGACACAGGATGGTTTTAAATCACAGCTCATCTACTGAAAGAAAATGTAATGGTGTTGACAGCTAGTGTTATAATCAAAAAAAAATATTGCATATCATTTTTAAGTGAAGGAAATGATCTAAATAATTGTGTGAGGATATGGTTGTGACAGAAAAAAAACAGCATAACCCTATTTGGAAACAGATGTTCAATATATTTGTAATCTGATTGGTTTTGGGGAGGAGGGCATGTTAATGTAATTGTATAAAATTGGCAACAAAAAAAATATATATATTTTTTTAAATGTCTATTTCAAAAAACTAATAGTAGGTAAATGTGTTTCATGTCTTGAGAGTTTGTGAAGTACTTAATTTGCATATTACCTAATACTTTTTTTTTTTGAAAGGTGCTATGGAATCAAAAATAGCAATTAAAAAAAGAGTAAAAATATACATTTAGAACATGGCAAAACACTGAATTAAGAACATACATATGTATTTCTTTTGCCCTTCTCTCATTACTCACAGAATGCAGTTTGCATGAACATTTTCCCTCTCATCATTGCTCTGTCTTTTTTCTCCTGCTTGTTCATAAAGGGGCAACGATGACCACAAACAACATCAGAACATGTGAATGAAAAGCTGGCTGGGCCACACCAACAGTTTTAACAGCCGAGCAAGCCCGTTTTATTCACTGTTATGTGGGTGTAGTAGGGGGTGTTCTTTTAATGTACACAGTTTAAGAGTTGGGTGGAGCCGCATTTAGTGAGGAAGCATTTTATAGTTTAAATGGCTGAGAAGATTGAGTGAGAGCAAAGGACAGATGTGGTCAGGGCAGCTGTGGTGAGGAAACCTAAAGCCTGCTGTCTGACCAGCACCACAGTAACAGCATACTTCCCATTCTTCCTCCAAACCTCAGACCAGCCACGCCATTTCCTCTCGCCAACTGCCCAGAGCTTCCTCCTGCTTTGGCATGAATGGAGGTTGGAGAGTTGTTCAGTCAGTCTGTGTACAGTTGTAACTATGGAATGTAATTCATTACCATGTCTTTGTGGTGGATCTTTTTATTTTCTGTGGAATAGCATCTTTAGTAAATATGTGGTTTTAATATTGTAGCATATGTGTAGTTGACTGCATCCCGCTGCTATAAGAAGGAAATTGTGTCCAAAATAGCATGTTTTCCTGGAAACTAAAAGCAGATTGGCCTGATCGGTATGAAGCTATGATGTTTAATAGAAGTTAATTTGAAATCTCTGACTATAAACTTAATATCATCAACTGAATATTTTAGACATTCTAGGTGAAAGAAAGAATTTTTTTTAAATGAAGAAAGAAATTTTGCATGATGACATGTTGAAGTGATGCATTGCCATGGAATGTGCAGTAGCCTATATGTTAATTTAAGATTCGACTGATTTAAATTGGGAACTCGGGTTGAGTGTTTTGATCACAAGAACTGATGATAAAAATTTGTTTGTGAATCTGACTATCGTTTTGTGTTTGTGTGCAGCGTGCAGGTTCATGAAACATTGCAGCATGTGCAGCATAGGCTAGGTCAAAAATGTCATGTAGCCCATTTAAAATTTCATTAATGCTCATAAACGACCTTGCTCAAATTTCAGAAATTGTTATTGTTAGGTAGCATGAGGTAGCATGATCGCACCACTGTGTTTACACCATTTGGTGACCAACTTCTCCAGTTACAGGGGCGTTTGTAGACTTATAATCAATAACATGCCTAAAGTTTTAGGAACATTGTCTAACGTTCTGGCAAAGTTCAAAGATTCTTCCAGTAATGTTTATGTAAGGAATAATTGACAACGGGCCGTTGAATTGTTAGGAAAATAATGCACGGCCCGAGTCGCCTCGTGGCCGTTACACTTCGGGTGTGCATTACTTTTCTAATAATTAAACAGCCCGGAGTCAATTATTTTGCTTATACTATGGTTGCCACACCTCAAGACATCGATCAGATGATATCTTTCAAGGTAGTTGTCTGGTCAGTAGAGAGTTGTACGTAAGTTCGATGCTCAGCTGCATCATCAAATGATTTGCAAGTATAGTTTGTTTTCCATGTCGGTTCACTATGTCGGTACAAATGACTGTTCGAATGAATCAAACTTAAATGCACGCTTCTTCACCGATTTCATCAAAAGAGTTATTAATTCACGGTCTGGCATCTTTATTTCTGATTCTGAGCTGCTAATATAAAATGTCCTGGTTACGTATGTAACCCTCGTTCCCTGAAGGAGGGAACGGAGACGTTACGTCAATGACTAACGTCATGGGGTCTCGCCTGGGAGACCAATCCGCTCTGATCTTTGAGAACAAGCCAGTTGGGATTGGCCGGTGAGAGTGCGCCAGTAACTCCCAGTGCGTACGGGTATTTAAGATGGTGGCATGCCTCACCATTCAGGTTCTTGCTGAGGATCTGATCATAACCGACCCCTCAACGCAGGCCTCAGGTTTGTGGCAGGAGGGAGGTAACGTCTCCGTCTTACATACGTAACCAGGACGTTCCCTTTCAGTCTGTCACTTTGACGTTATGCCTGAACTGCAAGATGGGGACGGAGCATCCGATGGGGGCGGCAAGAATGGGAACTGGACCAAATCAGGGGAACACGGTGGGAAGAAGCTGTGGAAGAAGAAATGCCAGGGCCGAGGAGGGTGAAGGATGCCACTCCGTCAGCACAGTCAAGACTACTCTGGCTAGCCTTAACTGAGGGGCAAGGAGGAGCTAGCGAACCTTCTGGAAATACTGGAGGAAAACGCTCCAACACCCAGTAGGAGGTGACACTCCGAGTGAAGTGGGCTCTCACCCCTAGGGGGCACGGCTTACCTACGACTTGGTACGCCGAGGTGATGGCATCGACCACCCAATGAGCCAACCTCTGTTTGGAGACAGCATTCCCCTTCTGCTGGCCTCCAAAACAAACAAAGAGCTGTTTGGAGTTCCTAAAACTCAGAGTGCGTTCCACGTAAAGGCGCAAGGCGTGTATGGGACACAACAACGTAAGGGTCAGGTCTGCCTCCCATCCTTTTCATGGAGGCGAGCACCGTCAGGAGCGAAGTTTTCTGAGACAGAAACTTCAGCTCAATTGAATCCAGCGGTTCGAAGGTGGCCTTCCGTAGTCCCGACAGGATGACGGAAAGGTCCCAAGAAGGGATAAGGTGCGATCTGGTTGGATTCAACCTTCGCGTACGCTTAAACCTGACGATCAAGTGATGCCTTCCCAAGGAAAGTCCATCCACTGCATTGTGATAAGCAGCGATAGCAGTGACATAGACTTTTAAGGTGGAAGGGGACAGCCTCCGTTCCACCTTCTCCTGTAGGAAGGTAAGGACCACAGCGATCAGGCATCTCTGGGGATCCTTATGATGAGAAGCGCACCAGTCAACGGACAGACCCCCCTTCAGAGCATAGACCTGCCTCACAGAGGGGGTTCTAGCCTTAGTGATGGTATTCACCATGGCCTGGGGAAGGCCAGTGAGGTCTGCCGGGCGCCAAATTGTGGCACCGATAGGAGCACAAGGTCCGGAAACCAGGTCCTGGTGGGCCAGAAAGGCACAACTAACAGAACAGGGTCTGTGCAAGGAGGCTCACCGGGGGAAAGGCATACTTGAGGGGGCCCCAGGGCCAGCTGTGTGCCAGTACATCTGTGCCGAGGGGGGCCTCGGTCAGGGAGTAATACAGCAGGCAGTGGGAGGACTTTTGGGAGGCAAACAGGTTGACCTGGGTCTCCCCGAATTAACTCAAAATAAGCTGGATCGTCCCGGGATAGAGTTTCCATTTTCCAGGGAGGGTTCTTTGCCGTGAGAGCGCATCGGCTGCATGGTTCAGATCTCCCGGGATATAAATGGCCTGCAGTGGCCATTGGCGGTTGATGTACGCAACCGTCCCGGAATTGTCAGAGCGAACAAGTACATGCTGATCCCGCAAGACTGGTAGAAACCGGCGCAGGGCCAGCAGTACAGCCAGCAACTCGAGGCAATTGATATGTCAATGCAGGCGGTGTCCTGTCCAGGAGCCCACGGATGCATTTGCCCGTTGCACACGGCACCCCAGCCGGTCAGGGAGGCAATCACGTGCCTCGAGACCTGCCCTAAAGGCACACCGACATCGACAGCGACATCCCATAGAAATGCAGATCCGGAATGTGCCGGAACGCCAGGCCCATCTCGGGACTGAAGCGGACTCATATGCAACAGGCCGAGTGGCAGAACTGCGGCTGCAGCTGCCATATGCCCCAGGGGCCCCAAAAATTATTTCAGTGGGACCGCTGTTTGACGGAGTAACGTCGTCAGACAGTTCAGCAACGATTGTGACTGTTGACCGAGTCCAGTTCCAGACAGAGAAAAGAGATACTCTGCACAGGAGAGTTTGCTCTTCTCCCAGTTGACCCGAAGCCCCAGATGGCTGAGGTGTCTGAGCACCAAGTTCCTGTGCTCGCACAACTGATCCCTCGAATGCGCTAAAATAAGCCCGTCGTCGAAGTAGTTGAGAATCCGAATGCCTTGTTTCCAAAGAGGGGACAGCGCGACCTCTACTACTTTGGTAAAGGCTCGGGGGGACCCTGGAAGGCAAACCAAACCATAGAAACGGTCTGTGTCAAGGCAAAATCGAGACGTGAAAGTACGTGTCCTTCAGGTCTATGGCTGCAAACCAATCCTGGTGTTGCACACATAAAATAATGTGTTCCTGTGTCAACATTTTGAACTGAAGTCTGTTGAGGGACTGGTTTAAAACTTGCAGATCCAGGATCGGCCGTAACCTGCCGCTTTTCTTGGGTACGATGAAATAGGGGCTGTAGAACCCTGCCTGCATCTCGGCTGGAGGGACGGGCTCGATCGGGTCTTTCGCCAAAAGAACCACCGTCTCCGCACGCGGGACAGAGGCATCCGTCTCTGAATGAACGGTAAAAAGAATGCCTGTGAACCTGGGTGGGCGCCTGGCAAACTGAATCGCATAGCCGAGTCTGATCGTCCTGATCAACCAATGAGACGGGCTGGGCAGCGTGAGCCATGCTCCCAGACGACGTGCAAGTGGGACCAAAGGAACGACCACTGATGTACCCACGGTAGGGCAGCCAAGGGGAGAAAGTGCATCCAGGATGCGAGGTGGGCTGCGGGGGGCAGCACTCACCAAATTCTCCCCTTCCCGCGATGGCGAAACCATGTCCATACGAGAGTGAGGAGGCGGGGTGTCGCTTACAATCTGAACAGTGTCTGTGTGGCTCAGAGAATTAGAAATTTGCTCTTTTATTGAGTGGGTGGGTACCGCCGACCCGTGGGTCGACGGCAGCAGTTGTACAAGGTGGCCTCGGCCCTCCATGTCCCCATAGAGCAAGTTCCCTCATCTCTGAGCAGCCTTTCCTAGGGCCGTCTTCCGGAAAGACTCAGTGGTGACTGGTTGGTCCGGGAAAGGCTGCGCCTGGAACGCCAAGCCGGTTGGTCCGGGTCAGGCTGGAACAGCCCCCCCCCAGCTTCCTCTTCAGCAGAGACTGTTGATAGCCCCTCGTCTGATGCAATGATAGACATCTCATCCTCTGGAGGAGCACCAAATGAGATGCTGGGATCGCTGCGGGACGATCCGGCATCGTCAACCGGAAACTCAACAGGACACCGCTTTGAGGAATCCAGAGCCCTTGGGGATTTACCCGTCGGGTGATTCTGGATTGTAACCCTCAGATCCACCATGCTGCTAGCCAATGTAGCCAAGGAGTCACTAGGACCCGCCGAGCTATAGGGGGTAGCCGGCGTTGCCAGCCTTCTAACAAAAGAAAGCCAGATCTCAGCGAAGCCATGGACATGTGCTCGCAATGAGGACATGATCCATCCATGAACGCCGTCTCAGTGTGCTTGAGACCCAAACACGTGAGGCAATGATCATGGCCATCATCCGAGGTGAGGAAACTACCGCATCCAGAAGCACACGGTCGAAAAGCTAATCCTTGTTAGAAATTTGCTCTTCTGTGATAGCCGGGACTACCAAGGGGAGGACACCAGTGTGCAACTGAGGTGATCAGGACTCTGCAGGACACGCCGGCCAAGAGTCTTCGGTAAGTTTTCTTTCTTCCTTTGCTTGTTCACAAGCGATCGGCTCCGAAGCAAGAAGCTAAATGGTGAGGCGCGCCGCCATCTTAAATACCCGTATGCATGGCTTGTTCTCAAAGATAAGAGCGGATTGGTCTCCCAGATGAGACCCCATGACGTCAGTCATTGACGTAGCGTCAAAGTGACTGACAGAAAGGGAACATAGGCTACATCATTAACATAAATATAAAACATGATATTGTTGCTAGAATTGTCACAGAAAACAGATTCTCAGTAATTTCCATTGTCATTCAACGATTTAATAGAAATATTTTACTGTTTGGGGTAATTTCACAGCGGCTCATTAAAATGTAGAGTATAAAATGTCATTTTCATACAAATTTGCATTAGGAAACATGCAGATGTAGTCATCACACAACATACAGTACACCACCAATTCACACAATCTAATGACTTTTATTTAATGCTCACTGCAAAACTATTCATGAATAGCAGAGGGCAGCATTACACAGCACATACAGGCTCTGAGTTTGAGGTGAAGCTCATTGTCCAGTAGCACATCTGTGCACTTCACCCATACGAGTTCCTCTGCTTTATGTTTTTTCTGGCAGCAGTTGCCAGGCCAACAGCAGGCATGGTGCGGAAATGATAATGGACAGTGGTCAGAATGGTAGTAGCTGTCAGACTTGTTTAGAGAAATGTCTATCCCCTTCCTATTTCTTTTTCTTCCAACCACTAAGTTTGTGTTCTGCTAAAAGCATGAATGTTAGGCTACATCTGCTACAGGGGTGTTATGGACTGTCTTGTTCATTCAGCATATTCTCCAGGCAACCAGAATAAAACCAGTTGTTTGTTCTTCAAAGGTTTCTTCCTGTTTATTAAGGCTTTAACATATTCAGAACATTATTGTGGTCAATTAATATTCCGAAATGTGTAATATTGCCCATGCATTTTGTGAACTATTCCGTATCACCTGCTATTAAAGAGATTTTTCTGTAAGCCAGAGAAGATAAGCAAGAGCGGGACATTGAGAGAAAGGGAGAGAGATGTGTGAATGAGCCGTAGAGTCCGAGCGCCAGGGTGACGCAGGCGGCCGCAAGAGAGGGCTTATAAAATGTGAATCATCTTGCACCCTGTTTTTAGCCAAACCATGAAAATGCTGGAATGAAAGGGCACTTAATTTAGCCTCCTCTTTTTTAACTTTCCTGTGGCTGGCAATTCATGCATGGCAGAAAGTAGACCGGATTTTGGGAGAGAAGGCAATGGGAACAGTTCGGCCAGGGGGCGGCACCTTACCCAGCACTCAACTCTAGAGACTATTAGTGTGCCCACGAAGCTGCCATCTTCAATTTGCTGTCCTAGAAGAGTGAGGATAAGAGAGGGGAGAAGTGGAGATGGCAGTGATGCTTGCTGACAAGTATCTGTTGTGTGCACACACAGTGCTGTGCATTTGCTTACATGACTGAACTAATGTTTCCAAAAGGCACAAGTAAAGAGTGTGAACTGAACTGAACTTCATCTATGCTGCTGATGTTTTATGTAATGTACCAGATTTCCCTGGTTCACAAAGGCCTGTACACTTACATCAATGTCATTCAACATTTGTGGATTTTGATTCAGCATGTTGAAAAACTTATTGTGTTTCAGTGCAAAAAATGCAATCGAGTTTAACCATGTATGGCTAACAAGTATAGCTGAGTACTGTGAATAATTAAATTAAATAATGGACAGAAAGCATAACAGTTCATACTTATGTAGTGGTGAATGGAGCCTAGTACAAATATATTGTTTATTATCATTTGCTCCATTAGCAAGAAGAAAGCCCATGAACAAGTTTCTGTGACTTACCAATAGAAAAACAATTTAACGCTGAAAAATTTAAATACTGTAGAAAACGGTATGTAGATTTATGATGTTAGTAGTAGAAACGTTTCATCACAATCTGTAATCATAGTACATTCTTATTTATTTTGCTTATCAAATACAGGTTAGAAATCATTATAAGTAGTTTATTGTATTACAATACCATTTTAGTAATTTATTTGGTTGTAGTAGTATGTAGTGACCATTGACAAACAAAAGCCATTATTAGCCATTATTTTATTTAGGAAACAACATGTTTTCATCAGTTTTATTTTCCTCACACAGTTTTAAATTGGTTTATAGGCACAAACTGTATAACCACCTTGTACAAATACTGTAGTCCCTTTATATTTAGAAAGGGGG
Organism: Enteromius mattozi; assembly: GCA_032359235.1. NCBI lineage: Eukaryota > Metazoa > Chordata > Actinopteri > Cypriniformes > Cyprinidae > Enteromius > Enteromius mattozi. Next base: position 5,696,267 of record JAUMHE010000056.1, read on the forward strand.
TCAACATAATATTTGACACCCAAGTCCTTGGCATCCAAATGTTTAAAAACCCCTGCATTGAAACATAATGCAGTTTCATAAGTGCTTACAATTCATTCTTAGTCAATTCTCCTTTTAGATCTTTCTGTGATGAGTGACAGATGTATGACTGCATATGAAGGAGTCAAGGTTTGGCTGGTTAGCATGGTCCCGTTTGCCCCTGCTGGTCATTTTTACATGTACTGGCATCATTTTCCATTGACAGTAATTCTGAATTAACTGTACTCTATCTAAATCATTGAAATAAGGAATTACAAATAGTTTATTCTATTATATTAGATCAGTGTATATATATGTATAGCTTATAACTTCAACAATTTCTTATCAAAAAGCCTAGACTGTATTCATTTCCATAGCTTTTCCAGATCTAAAAATGTCACTGGTTGTGAATAACTTTATTAGATGTTTCACCATTGCTTGATCCTATTTTGAACTCTTAAAATTAATATTTGTCCCTGTTTGCCACCTTTGACGTCACAGCTCAGGAAAGTCAAGGTTTTGGGATTAGCCAGTTGGTATTGTCATGATGTAATTTTTCTGTGGCTCCAAAATGAGTCACAAAACATGGCATGAGTGACTAGCTCAAAAATTTACTTTTGTGGGGTTCTGCGGCAGCTATGCAACTGTCAAAGAGAGAAAAAAGGTTATGCCAACAAATAGCTTTCTCCAGGTATTAGATCTTGGTGTATGTAGAGAGAAAGACCTCTCCAGTCAGGTTTTTATATTCGAAGTCCAGCATCCTTCACTGCATCAGATTTTGTCTAGTACACACACGCATCTAGCACTGAGTGCTTCCTTTATTTCATTCACTTCTCTTCTTTCCAAGGGTAAGCGTGTTGACAAATTAAGACGTGTCATTTCAATTTAAGGCATGCTGCACAACTGCAGCGATCTTTCCTTGCGCACATAGTAACACACATACGCATACTCTTAGTGTATAATAAGCACTGTAACAGTGTGGTTTGCATTTCCCCATGTGCAATCGTGGAGAAGCCACATGAAAAGGCCTTGGTATTAAAGGACAAGTCTTGGTTGGGAGGGATTCTGTCATGCAACAAGAGTGTGTTTTTCACTTTTTTCCCTCCGTTTTGAAGAAATTCATCCACCCCATTAGACAGGGTAACCGCACATGAGTCCTTCTTAAATGGCCTTCGCCACCAAATTGCAAAAGGGAAGAGTATGGTGCTTTGGATTGTCCGACACTTTCATTAAGACTTAATTAGACATGACACATCTTTTTGATTACAGGACAAGCATCTGTTTACATGTGTGTGTATGTGTTCACAGGCTTGTAATCAGCGATTTAAGCCATAAATGATAAATGACATGTAAAGGAATAGTTTGGCCAAAAATGACAATTGTATCAAGTCCTTCGAAAACTGAATGAGGAGGTAGAAGGTCCAAGCTTCTCTTATAAAGTGAAGAGGACTGTCAGCACTCGTAAAAATAAAGGTTCCAAAGGTAAAGAACCTTTGTGAAGAATCTGAAGAACCCTTTTCATTATAGAAAAAAATTTTGTGCAGTGGAAAGGTAACCTGGAAGATTCTTCATGGAACCATAGATGCCAATAAAAAACCCTTATTGTTTAGAGTAAAGGTCAGATGTCTGGTAAATAATGACTAATAATTTAAAATATTTACATAAAGCTACATATTCAGATGTCTCAAGTTAGTAGGACTGATGTTTGACTGGACCTTTCTTGTCCTGTTTGGTTCCTGTCTACTTGCAAAGTAGACAAAATGATATAATTGATATTTTCATATTTTTTGGATGAACTATCACTTATAGTGCAAGGTTTGTGTCATTTGAAAAATACTTTTGGTAGCTATCTTTCCTTGTTAAAAACTATAGTTTATCCACTGATGGCTTCATCCATCCATCCATCTGACCAGGCATTTATCACCTGCTGTCTGTCTTTCTTCAGACAAGACAGACGTGCATGAAGACAAGAAGAGGCCATTATTACAGAGAATCCCAGAATAGACATCTTTTTATTATAAGCCTGTCCAGTGCTAGTGGTGAAGAAAAATTACAGGGAGTTCCTCTAACACATAAAAAAGGTTGCTGCGTCGAAACCAGGAACCTCAATAAAGGTTGCATTAGAAAATCTTTAGTTTCCACTCTCCCCAAATTTTTGAGAAATTGCTTCATTTCTGCCCTCTTTTTCATGTGCTTTGTTTTATGTTGAGCTGCAGCAGACTGCTTTGTGGCTTCTCTCTCAAGCCTGTGGAAAGAAAATACGCTCACTTGTGGCTTATTGGGATGCCACTCCTGAGCCTAACATCTGCTTAGAGGAAGATGTTGAAAGAGAGAGGGGTACGGCATAAAAAACCTGCTAATCTTGTGCTCAAATTCTCAGATTCATGTCATGTGTTGAGTTAAAAGACAAAAACAGCCTTTCTGGCTTTGGCGAGTGGAGATCACTGGGCCTTTAGATCTTGAGATTCCTTCATGATTCATTTGATGTTTTTGTGACAGACAAGTGCACATCAAAGATAAGTGGCTAGAAAATGTGTCCATAAACAGTGATTCACACCAGATTCTTGATTGCATATTTAGTCACATCCTTAAACGCACATCTGTCACAGTGAATAATAGACAACAGATGGAAGAAGGTCTATGAAACAAAAAAACAACAACAACATATTTGTTAATTATCATACCCTGACTTACAGTTACCTGCTTATCTAATAAAACATTCCTAGAAATAAAAATTTCACAGACAAGACCGTGTTAACAAGCACCACACAGACTTTACTCATTACTCCACCCTGTTTGTGGCCATAAACCATTACAAAAGACTGCAGAACTATGTTCTGATCGACTGCAAAGTAGAAACTTCCCACTAATATCGGCATGTGGGGAAAGTGAGCAGTCTGGCGGTGACGCTGGGCATTGTGGGCCACTCCCTACATGCTGCTAATTGGTGTAATCACTGCAGTAATGAAGTATGGCGGTTTCTCCAAGTGTGATTACAGGTCGTCAGCTCGCAGAGGAAATGAGGGGTTGGGGAGCTGTGGAATTCTCTGTTATATGGGTGTTGGTGCTCGTTTACGGGATGTGCGCGTGAGGCGTGTGCTGTTGTTTTGACGTTGTCGTCTGACGGCTGGCTGGTGTCAGGCATTTGCCAGGGAAGTAAACAACTCACCCTGTATGGACACATGCAGCCTTTGATATTCACGGACTTCCTTATTGAGCCTTATCGGGATTTAGAAATTCTTCACTTCTGACAGGACAATGTGGCGTGAGCGTGTGCGCTTGTGCAGAGCAACGGTTTTCTACAACACCGTGTGATGTGACATACACAGTTGAATACAGTATGTGTCAACTGTTTCCCACAAAGATAACATTTATAATCTGATATAGCTCAGTGAGATTTGAAAGCTTTGAAGAGTAGGGGCAGTAAACTTAAAATCACTTTTAAACTTTTCTCACGCTGAAGAAAAAAAGAATGGGAAAATTTTATAATGGTTAACTGTATTTAATTACTGTACAAGGTTGTATCCATTGATGAGGGCCTATTCCACCGAAATCAGTAATATTTGGCTTTATTACCACTACTTTATAGGGATAGTTCACCCAAAATGGAAAATTCTGCCATCATTTGATCACCGTTGTGTTTTTCCAAACCTGTACGACATTAGATTTTTTTTAAAGAATGTTGCTAGTTTAACTTGTGATGTACAAAATATACATATATTTCCCAATATGTCTTCTTTTGTGTTTCACATAAGAAAGAAATTCAGTAAATCAAGTAAATGATGAGGCTTAACTATCCCTTAAACTTTAACATTTTTGGTTACATGTGGCTCCATATGGTTTCCAGGCAGGGCACAAATCATGCTGAATTCAGTCTTATGGCTATTTCTCCCAATTTAGAAGCAATGGTCGTTCTTTCCATGAAATCAGTCTTCATTTTTTTAACCTTCCCATAATATGGTGTCTTCAGCATAGTTTATTTTCCCTGCGTCTCCCAGGGAATCCTGAATCACGTTTGGTGTAATAATGATAAACCTGCTCTCATTCTACAGACCTGAACACAAACAGACATTTAGGACTGCTTACTGTCACTGTCATTGTTTTTACAAGTATATGATGGATGAAACAGTACATTCATCATCAAAGTCCAGAGTCAGATATTTCTGGAGAATCATTTTCCATCTCAAAAGTAGTAAAAGGGGTATTGTTTCAAGGTTGTTTAACATGGTTAACCTGTCCTGTGGAGAAACAGAGCTTCCCACAAGTCCTGTTAACCACTCTTTAGCCTATCCAGAGAATACTGACTAGAGAGTGATGAAAGATGGAGATAAAGTGATTTATACTTACACAAGTTGTTACGGTGAAATGGTCATTGATGAAATGATGAACTTATGTGTGCCTTACAAAGGACTTTCACAGAGATTCTTTGACCTAAATGTCCTCCTTTGCTTATCTCCTTTGGGTCTGTAATGCCATGAATGGATTTTAAAAAACACCAAACACACATCAAACTACAAACATGTATTTCTGTATGTTTACTATAAGTTAGGAATAGATTGCCAGGGAATTTGTTCTCTGTGATCCCCTACAGTCACACTTTTCCAACGGTCAATATTGACCTGTATGGTAATTATAACCCTTTTAACACTGCCGACCCAACAGGCTTACTGTCAACAGCTAGTGTTAGGGAGTTCATTTAGATTACATGATCAAAAGAGCTTGGGATTTCTTTTTTCACCATAAATATTTGCCTCTCCAATCTTAGAAATAAAGATTCCAAAATTTAATTTTTGCAGCAATGTTGCAGAAGATCCATTGGTTCCTTAAAGAACCTTTCAGTGAACAGTTCTAAAAAGAGACATTTCTTTCTTCATGTGAGGAACATTTTAATAATCCATCAAACTTTTTCCCTTTGTGCAATTAAAAAATGTTCAATGGATGTTAAAGGTTTTTCACTGAACCAAAAATTCCAGTAACACATTATTTAGTCCACTTTAGACAATTTAGTATGTAGCTTTGCAACTACTCTAAATTTCAACTAGCAGTCAGCAGAGTATTAGTGTCTGCTTAAAGTCTTCTAAGACTTTATTTCCACAACTTATTGACCATGAGAAACTTTGCAAGTATATGTCAACTTATTCTACTAACCATAAACCTAACAGTCTACTCTGAGAGTTAGTAGACATGTAGTTGCAGATTAATGAGAATTAGCTGACATTTTTCTCTTGTGGTGTTTATTATAACATTTCTATTGATTCTTCTCATTTAAATGCATTGAACTCACTTATCCGAGTCCACGCTCTGCGTGTCTGGCTGTCGCAGACTTGTATTGAAACCGTGTAGTTCTCTGCCTTGTCAATCAATGGGTAAAAAGCAGTTAAATCTCTCTGTTAGCCATACATGTAATTATAGCTTGCCAAAATGTTACTAAATATGCCCTCGCTGGCTTTCTGGTTTTGTTTTTTCCTCCCCTTTCGCCTTTTGAAGGAGTTCTAATTGGTGGAGACAGTGTGTCAGGATTAGAGGCTGGGAGTTTTAAACCCCAACACCCCCCAAAACCACACACACCCCCTCCTGTTCCCTGCTCGGAGCTGTAGTACAGGCTCTGTGAGGGACATGCAGGGCTGTGTGCTCGCTGTGGCTGGCCTCTCAGCACCTCTTCTCTGATTCTGCTCTGCACCTCCAACCCTACTTCTCCACAAAGGCCACAGTCAATATACCGCTACATATGACTCAACAGGCATTTCGGGGAATTGTCGTTTATTTTCAAATTCGACAGCCGTTGATTTGCTCAGGCCCCCGAGAAGGAAATGTCTTGATTGAGCAGTGAAGATTAGCATAGCCAATGCTTAAAAATGCATACAATCCGATGTTGGGATGCAGGACTCTGCAGGCCCTGGGACAGGTGCATGAGAGCAATCAATCAGCCCATTTCGTCACCTCCTCCTGCTGGACTTGTCGACTCTGTGGGCGCCTCATCTTACGTGCTAGGAAGTGATTCTGCCCTCCTGTGCACAGTGCTGCTGCTGTCCATCCGAATCCGACTGAGCCAAGTCAGAAAAACACAGAATCCCTGAGGTGTCTATGACAAAGCCTGCTGGGACCTGCTGATCGTTCATGTTAGAGTGAGGGCGCTACAGTACGTGCATGTAAAGTATGTTATTTGGAATCCGTTAAACCGCTGGGAACTCAGTTCGGCGTCCTTGTTTTGACACCGCAGCCGCAGGAAAATTGTCACGTGAAAGCTGATTGCACAAGAACACACAGTCCCAAACTCTCCACTAGTGATTATCCTGAGCTGTGACGTCAAAGGTTGCAAGGAAAATATGTCAGTTTCACAGTTTTAAAGTCCTCAATGAGAAAAAAACTGCAAAACATTGTCTTTGCTTGTACAGTGCTTTATATAATACACATTGTTCCAAAGCAGAGAACAATAGGAAAATAAGTGTTTCATAAATTATGAAATGACTTCAATTTCAGCTATAAGCAGCTTTAAAGAAGACGTTTTAGCTCTATTTAGTTCAATGTTAATTCAGTTTAGATCAAAAACTGAAATGATGAGAAGGTAATCAATTATAAAATGAAATCGATTCAGCTATAAAGCAGTTCAGAAGATGTTTTTCATAATATACACCTCAGATTAGTTCAATGTTGATTGATTCAATGCAGTTTAATAAATGCTAAGAGTGTTGCACGGTTCATCAGATGTTGAAGCATCTACTGTATACTGAATACAATATAGTGCCATTATCTTGCTCAATTCAGTTTATGTTTTGTTCTAGTAGTGTCGATAATATTTTAGAATATGTCTGGCTTCTATGCCCCAAATAAGCAAGCCAAAGGCAACAATGGCAAGAAAATAAAACTCCATTAGTTGACAGTAGTGCAAAAAACTAGTCCCAGTCGACTGGCCTCTGTCTCATTTTATTCACTGTATATTGGTTTACTGTATATTTACTGTGTAAAATAGAAATATTTCCTCAAAATATAATAATATAATAATTTTTAATTATTAGACAATGCATTTTAATTCCTTGATCATGTGCAAAAAAAAATAATAATAATAATAATTACAGAAGTCACCTTTTCTTGGTATTCCTGCAAAAGTTATTGAATTTGTCTGCTTTTCTGAGACATTGCATGAGTTGCAAGATTGAATTTATTATAATGTTGAACAGACAAGCTTGATAAGTACTTCTATCACACCAGTCTCATACGATACAATGTTTTTTCATGGTTCTGTATATTCCCTATAGATTTCCATGGAAAGAATTCTATTGGATTTTTTCCTTTGTTTTCATAAACTGAGGAATGAATTCTTTGTTGTGGCCACAAATGCTGTCAACATAGCTGAAATTGTATTTAAACCATAATATTCCTGTAAAACCACATATGAACAATGCTCTGTAATCAAAGCATCAGAAAAGCAGCAGACCTGTGAGGTGTCGCTTAAGGCAAACCCTGTGGCGTTTTAACAAATGGCAAAATAGTCTCCATTAGCAAGCAAAGTCACTCACTGACCGCTTGTTTAGGTCCATTTTAAATTAAATCGAATGAAACAATATGAACAATCAGCAAAATCTCTGGGAGCCAGCTAAAGTAATTATGTGCTCTACACAATAAACACATGAACAATGAATGAGTGTGTTTAGAGTTTCGGAGTGTAAATATCACTCCCCTCGTGCTCTGCAGGACAGACCCCCTGATGGGCTACTGGAGCCGTCTGTATTTTTGAGGGACTACATGGAGTTTCCCATATTAAAATCAATCATTATAGTTTACAGTGAACACTGAAGCTTATAAATACTGTTTATTTTACTGTTTGTGATGATTATTCACCAGACAATCAACTCAGCTACAATCAAAGTGAATATACTTACAAACTTTAAAGCTAACCTTAAAGCATTACACACAAATGTAGAGACTACTTCATAATTTAATGCAATTATGCAGCGATCAACCTGTCTTCCTAGGTATATGCTGGGAATAATTGATTCCAGGTTCACAAACCTCTTTAAGATGAATGACCCTCACATGTACATTAGACTGTCACACACACTAACAGGCCTTTAAAATTATATCTATATTCTACAGACTATATTGCCTCATAACTATTTCTGACTCTGAGTTCTTAGGAAATGGGGGTAAAACTGGTTGCATTGTGTTTGTGTGTGTATTTTTTCTCCTTCCCTTGCTCTTTTTTTTTCCCTCAAAGTTGTTTTGCAATTCAGAGTTCATTGGACCAGAGGCTGTGCAGCTATCAGAAAGGAAAGGCTACGAGAGGCCAGTCCAGCCACTGATTATACTGCTTGCTTGCTTGTGCTCTCTCACTCATTCTTGCCCTCTTCCCTTTATTCTACAGGTTATACATTTACAGACAACCTGTCAATAAATGTTCAAGCCGTTTGATTATGTGAACTTGTAGAGGTGATGCAAACCTGTCCGTTGAAAGAAGAACTGCACAGAGACTGAAAATGGGTTGAGATTCAACAGTGTGTTCTCACCCATTTTCTCCATTGAGAAAATTTGCAGTACATTAAAATTTCTTATTGGCTATGAAATGGTATTTTGTAAGTACAGTACGTTTTCATTTTTGTAATATTTAGATATCCAGCCTGATCTCACGGCAATTCGTACATATTTTACAAGATGGCTAATTCGTATAAATGACCTCACTCATACAAATTTTTGCAATCGTATGAATTTGTACAAATAACCTACAACTAACACCACCTCTAAGCCTACCCTTCACTGTGGTTTAGACAAATTGTACATGTGAGGTTGTACAAATTAGACACCTCATAAAATACGTACGAATTGGTCATGAGACTGTGTTGAGATATCATATAATAGCTGTACTTTTCTGGTTAAATCCAGTCAGAAAATTTGAAGACAAAGAAGACTTTTATTTATTATAATTATCTTTTTGTTAAGTTTTTTGCTTTATATAGTCATTTTGATGATATTAAGGTCTGTGTCTGTCTTCTTTATAATTGATTTAAATCTTACATTATAATTCAGTTCACCCAGTGAATTTACTCACTCTTATGACATCCAAGATATAGGTGTTTTTCTTTCCTCTATTTAAGCTGAACTCATGGTCCTTGATTATTTATGCAAATCAATGGGTGCCATCACTTTGTCAAAAAGCTGGTACAGGAAACACAAAATCAGGGATATATTGGAGGATACATTAAAGTCTTATGAAGCAAAATGATCTCTCTGTGAAAGAAAATGAACATTATTTTAAACATCTGTAATTTCTAGCCTTAGGCAAACAATCAAGCTTTCTGTCACATGACATGCGTGGTAACAAAATCACACATGAACTGATGCCATTGTTGTTTAGAGAACAGGGGACATATACAGAAAGTGAAATATCAGACATTGTAATTCAAATCAATGCAAATTTTTGCAAATCTAACTCGACTAAATCAAATGAAAATTGTTACTGTATACTTTTACATTTTCTCAATCAAAGCAAATTTAAATGTCTACTGAACACATAATCTCAAGACAGATTACAATGGATATGTTATTTAGCCACATGCTTGAGAAAAATAATCTAAGTTAATTGATTTGTTAATCAAACACTAACTCTCTAATTGACAGCACCCATTGACTTGTGTATTATGAATGACCAATAGCCGTGGGTTCAGCTTAAAATCACAGTGTTTAGTGAAGAAACTCATCTACATCTACATGAAGCTGAATAAATTAACAGCAGGTTTGCATTTTAGGGGGAACTATTCAATAACAAAGTTACCCGCTGATTGGAACATAAAGCCACATTATTTACCATTTTTTACTGACATTTGGCTCTTACCTAATAGATATCTCATGCCTTTCCAATCATTAGTTTGCATAGCTTTAATGATCTGAGAAACTCATTGGATTGTTAGAGATGGGTTCAAACACCTCGTGCCAGCAGCACACCAGCAGCCACAGCTGGGTTGGATCGAGGCTGTTTCTTTCCAACACAGCTGTGCACTGAACTGACCAGAGCGCCCATCGCATTTGCCCTTTGAAAACCACAGTGGGGACCAAATCTCTCTCTCTCTGTCTGTCCTGCATGCCCACTCGTCAAACATACAGTTTCTCTGCCAGTCTAGTGTGGCCTTGCATCTCCTCTCTAAAAATACTATTAGCAGCAAAATACAAGGATTATATAAAAGCATGAGTATAAATGTATAAATATAAAGTGCATAATGAATGTATTGATATTTGCCGTTTCAGAGTTGCAGTTTCCTCAGGGAGTGGCGAACCAGAGCAGCCGGGACACTCTTTAAAGTGGTGCACTGGGATGTGGGAATGTGCGCTTTTGGGCCGGAGTGCTGAGCGATGCAAGTGATTCTGGCTCTCGCTCATATAACATCACTGATCAGTCCCACTCAGGCTATACCTTTAATTTCCAGAACTTTCCACATGCATTCATAGGCTCAGATATTGAGGATTAGTTCACCCAGTTGTCAGGTTATTTCTGTTTATCTCTTCTCTCAGCCTTTTCCCCTCTTGTTCAATCTCTTGTTCAATCTTCTCGTCGTGTTCTCTTATAATGCCTTTGATTTTTTTTTTTGCTTTTCTTTACTCTTCTCTAAAGTATATTTTGTCCAGGAAGGGTGTTTCTGTGAAGATAAAAGACATGTTGACTGAAACGTAGGAGACAATAACATTAGTCATTATTATTACTTCTGATTAAATGGCAATTCCGGTAAATTTTGTTGTTCTTACAGTATTAGTATTAAACTAGCATGATTAAACCCCCCGCCGTTAATGTTTGAAATCTGCGAAGATCACAGAGTGATGTTTTGGTTTCAGTGCATCTGTACGCTGCTCACTGATTGCACTTGCTTGTTTTAAATCACTACTGATGACAAATTGTGGCTGAGGTGGCGCAAGAGTACCAATGAGTTCCAGCGGCTGCATGGGAGTTGCCATTATTACTTCCTTCAGATTTGAATCTTTTTGTGAACATGAAGTTTGTTCAATGAGTCTCCTCCACTTTCCTTCCTATTCTGAATTTGACTTTCAATTGTGAGTCTGCAGAGAACACCTCCACCCATATCTATATGCGGAAATAAAAGTTTGATCACTTATAGATATCCAAAAATGGTGGATTTTTCCACTCCATGTAGCCGGATAGAACAATTAATATTAGCTCTTGGGTTGATTATTAACTAATTTTAACAAACTTGTATATTTTTTTTAATTACAGTCCAGGCAATGTCTTCTGTATGATTCTTTTTCTGATTTTTGCTCTTGTATTTATTTAAAGGGATAGATGGATACAAAAAAAGAAATTAAAATGCTATTATCATTTACTCACCTTCATGTCATTGCTTGACCTTCTTTCCTCTGTGAAACATGCGAAAAAGAGATAATTTTCTTTTCTTTTCTTTCCATACAATGAAAGCCAGTGTGCCCAGTGTTTTTTTGTTTTTTTTAACCATTGATATTCATTTTATTGAGAAAAACAAGCAAAATACTTTATTTTTAAAAAGGTTGCTACTTTTTTAAAACATTTGATTTAACATTTAATTTAACATTCACATATTTTAAGTTCTTATGCTCACCAAGGCTGAATTTATGTAAACTAAAAATACAAAAAAGCAGGAATATTATGAAATATTATTCCAATGTAAAATAATGGTTGTCTTTTTAAATATATTTCAAAACTTTTTTCCTGATGTGGCAAAGCTGCATTTTCAGCAGTCAATACTCCAGTCTTCAGAAATGTAATATGCTGATTTATTATTATTATTATTATTATCAATGTTTAAAAATATAATATATATATATATATTAATATTAATATTTTTGTGGAAACTGTAATACATTTGTGGCACAGCTTTGTAATTTTATAAATGCCTGTACTACTACTTTTGAGCAAATATATGAATGAAAATGACTTGGTAGAAAGAAAGTTTAAGTTTAAGTATACATATAACACAATGTAGAGCTTGAGGTTGCTAAGCAATTATTTCTAAACAAAATAATTACAAAATAACAATAAATCATATAGTGTGAGCAGACTAAATATTAGCTAACTGTAAATATCCTGATCGTCCCCATCTCTGTCACTGTTTTTGTAAAGCTGCTCTCCGTCCCTTACCTCCCTTTCAATTCCTTCCTCAGACGAATGCACTATGGGAAAATTTACTGTAAGGCACTGGATATATACACAAACCATAAGGACAGAAAATGTGTCATGAATCAGATTGTGGTCTTTCTTGGAAAACCCTGAATGATATAAGCTCTCTCTGAGAGTAACAAACAGTCAGTCTGCTTTAAGGTGTATGTGTGTACACTGATGTGTGAGTGTGCATTCATCGCAGTGTGGTATTTTTGTCCATTATAGCCCTAAGTGAGCATGTCTGTGGTAAGACGGTGTTTACCTATGGTCAGATTAGCTATACTGCAGGCCTGTGGGTCTCCCTCTGTATATAGGTGAGACAGGGAATGTGAGGGGACCTGAAGACAGACAGGGAAGAGGTTAAAATTAGCAAAAAAGAACCACTATGTTGCAGTGCCGATCATAAACAGCATTTTACAGTCCAGGCCGAGATGTGGCCATGATAATGAACTGATTCATCGTCACAGCATGTGCTAATGGCTTACTAAAGAGGAGTTGTGGAATGACAGTCTTTTAGGGAATGATGAAAGGATGTTGTAGTAATCCTCTGGTGTCCACTAAATCATTAAACTGAGGAAATAACCAGGTACATTTAACCACAAACTGACTATATCCTGTAGCAGTAGGCTGAAGGCCATTGCTAATGGGATGAAAGGTGGGAATGATTCTCGGGGGCCAACAGATCCAAGGAGACCCAGAGTATTTCCAGTAGGATTGATGTAGGCTCCAGTATTAAAATTCATTTGAAGCCACATTAAAGAACGAAGGCGAGAAGTTTATGTGGTTAGCGAGTCATACTGTCAGGAAAGAAAAAAATCTGCTCACCATAAAAGACAAGAAATGAAGGAGTATGTAAACAGAAGCAGTGTAGAAACACAACACAAAACCAAATTACTTAAAAAACAAAAAAAAATTGTTTATCAAAAAAGTCACAGTAACAAAAAAAATGGCTGAGGTTACCGCTTCTTTAGATCATTTAATTCTCACACAGTTCTACAAATGAATTTAATTTGCAATGATCATATGAACAAATCAGTATATAATATAATTTAGCTGAAATAGTTATATCTTGACAACTTTCAGGAGATTTTGTTATGGTAATGGATATGACCATATTAATTTATTTAGTCTTGGTGGAATAGATCTGCTAAACTGCTGCTGAATTGCTGCTGTTGTTGGTTATGGCTGTAGATTATTTCTGCTGTAAGCAAGTACAGGAATTTGTGACTGCCAGTACTTACACAGATACGGTGCTGTGAGTATTTTAGACATACTGCTGCTGTACAAATAGCATATAACATAACCCGCTGCTATACTGGTGGAGCTGGGGAGGGTGGAGGATTTCAGAGGAACTCTAAAAGCGTTCTGCAAAATGCTAAGAAGCCATTTAAATGTGAAGCAGTAAGCTCATTGGCTGCATATGCGACATGAACCAATCAGCTTGTAGTAGCTTCTAGTTTAACACTGTGAATATTATCAGTTTATATTAACAATAAGGAAACATTATTAATAAGGTTTCTATTTCAGTGTAGTTTCTATTTCCAGTCTTCAGTTTCACATGATCCTTCAGAAATGATTGTAATATGCTGATTTATAATCAGTGTTGGAAACAGCTGCTTAATACTGTTGGGACCTGTGATACCTTTTTCAGGATTCTTTGATAAATTAAAAGGAGCAGTTATTGTTCAAAATAGATATTTTGTGCTACAATATACACTAATATTCAAAAGTTTGGTGTTGGTAAATTTTTCTTTTCTTTTCTATCTTTTTTATTTTTTTTAAAGAAATTAAAGAAACACTCCACTTTATTTGGAAATAGATTAATTCTCCAATTCCTCTAGAGTTAAGAAGTTAAGTTTTACTGTTTTGGAATCTATTCAGCTGATCTCCGGGTCTGGCGAGTTTTACCAAAATGGTAAAACTCAACTAATTAACTCTGGGGAGTTGAAGAAATGAACCTATTTCCAAAAAAAGTGGAGTGTTCCTCTAATACTTTTATTGAGCAAGGATGTGTTAAATGGATTAAAAAGTGGTAGTAAAGACTTAATAAATATAAAAAATATGTATTTTTTTAAATAAATTATATTCTTTTAAACTTTTTATTCATCAAAAAAATGTACACTCTCCCATCTGAACAATATTTTAAATTAAGTATTAGGTATTAGGACTTTCTGATGTTTGATGTTGATGTTTCATTTACTTCATAAAAATCACAAAATCTTATTACATCTTACAACAATTACATATTGCATCCTTAAAATCAACATGCTATTTCTCTCAAAATGTGGGAACACAGAACAAAACAGTAAGGGCGTGTTAGATAGAATAAGAATAAAGTATGAGAGAGCTTCAATAAGAGGAATCTAGATAAATACATAATTTAGTAATATTGGTAGAACCGGAAAATTACCAGAGCAAGATTTAAACTTTGGTCATCCTCATACAAGCGCCACGTGTCAGAGCATGTGCGCCATCCACCAGACCACATCTCCGTCCAAGCTTGTCTTAAAAAAGGTGAGGGGCCTAGAGAAATATACAGTCAGGAGGCCCAGACTTCCTACAGCTACAGATAGGCTACAGCTACAGCACTAATGGTTTCCTTCCAGGTCTGGGCCGTGGATTGACAGAGAGAGATACAAACAGACAGAAAAAAAAAGAGAGACTACTGTAGGACAGATGAGAGTAGGATGCTATTCCTCCCTTCATCCGTGTCAGCCTGCTGCTACTGAAGCGTAGTGTGTGCACTTGCGCACACTTTCCGCTAGCTTGTCCCCAGCTCCAAGCAGGCACCCTCTAATTAGGGCTGCGGGCAGGCCTGCAGTCTTTGAAGCTTGCAGCAGCACCACAGCAGCTTGCCACAGCCGGGGTGACAGCGGCATCCCACAGAAGATCACGAGACAAACCCGTACAACATGGACACGCAGGATCTGTTCTGTCTTTTCTCCACTATTCCCCTTTTTGCGTTATTGCGCAATACTCTCTCTCTCTCACCTTTCTATCCTTCCTGTTTTTCTTTGTTCTTTTATTTTTCTTCTATACCAGGTAGTACCACATGGATCCATTAATGGATCCACAAGACCAATCCAGCCTTAAGCTGCTCGAATGATCACTTTAAAGTGCAAAAACACTTGCAAAGGCAGGTGTGAGTACGATTAAACAAGCTTGACAGCTTCTGACATAATATCAAACTTAATTTCCCACTCACTGAGACTCATCTGTACTCTTGCCTTTTACCTCGGTCTTGCCTCTCAGCAGAAATTGAGGCCTAAAATCCAGGCTTTTTTGCTTGTGGGCTCTATGTCAATACTGGGCACTGAATGTTGATGTTTACCTTCATTTTAGCTGTTTAATCATATTGTCACAGCCTATTTAAAGGAAACAGGCTGTTAGCCAGTACACAGCTGGCAAGGGCAGCAGCGGTATAGTAAAATATAAATATAATAAGAACGTTTTTGAGCTGGTGAATCCATTCTGAGCAGTGAAACATCACCACAGTGACCACAGCTGTGGCATGCGTGCAGGAAAAAAGCAGCCCAGGCCTCTGAAGCCTGAGAGAAGAACCCAGTAGAACCAATAAACAGGCAGAAATGTGCAGCATGTGCCCTACTTCATTTTAAACGCTGCCATTAGCATGGATCACTCCACAGCTATTGGTTATGCAAAACAACACTGGACATCATCATCATCATAAAAACGATCATTACGATTATCATTATCAGTATAGACCACAATCTTAAACTAATTTCTGGTGTTTGAAATCCTTTGACTTTAAAACACGCTGCATTTGTTAAATAACAAATATTCCTTACACCCTAACACAAAAGAAACTGAAACACTGAAACTCACCTTTCATCTCATCGTTTTATATATTTAGCCGATAGTAAAGGTCAAAACAGCCATGGAGGTGAGTGTGGTTTCAGCTCATCTGGGGAAAAAAAAAATATATAAAAAGTCGGTTTCAGGTCGGTTATGAAGGTAAAGAGAAACATAGAGGGGGGAGGTCCCACAGGCTGCTATTGATGCATTGAGTTATTCAGGGCTCTTGACTTTAGGCCTCAATTACAGCCATTTGGCAGGAGCACTAACGTGTGGAGACGCGGCTGTGGCGAGTCCGGTCCACACTGCCCGACCCTGTGCTTGTCCCCTGGGCAGTGCTTTGTTTTTTTAGCAGGCGGCTAGCTCAGGCTGCTTTTAGCCTCTGCTTTTATACATCTCTGGTATTATTTTTTTCCCTGCTTGCTCCAGCTGTGACTGCCCCAACCACTCCTCGTGCTCCACTGCATGTGGAGGAATGGAGTAATCGGACATTGACGCTGCACAGCTCTCTGCATGCATGAATGAATTCAGCGACATCTTCTGTCTCTGCTCTATTCAAAACAGAGGCCTCCAGAGACTTTAGAAGTGAAGTTGAGATTCAGGTGCCCCTACAACTACACCGTGTACAGAAATGTCATCTGGTATAGGAATTTTAGCAGGGTAGTGTCTCAAATGCAGCACTTATTGTGTTTCAGTGTGAATGCACTACTAGCAAACGCACAACTGTACTTATGATACAATGTGGACCAGAATAATTTAAAAGTTTGCAAAATGGGACACACCTTTTACTCTGAGAAAAAATGCAAAAATTGAAGCTTGTCAGTACTCTCAAAGGGATTTCTTTGTACCTTATTTAAAGGGGTCATCCGGTGCCACATACACTTTTACAAGCTGTTTGGACTGAAATGTGTGTTGGGAGGGTGTGTACAC
>JAUMHE010000056.1:5713263-5724144 GCA_032359235.1 Enteromius mattozi
TTGAGGTGTTTTGTTGTGGAATGTATTAATGAACATAGCAGTAGTCATTTACCCCCAACATCTGAGTGACTGAAGACTCAGAAGATTAACGTTACGTTTGGTTCTGAAGGGAAACGCGCCCTTGATCAACCGAAATGTGTTTATGTTCGTGCGAATCATTCATGATCCAGCCTCACCTACAGAAGCACTACACTATCTTTGAGAAATTTTCAAACAAACTATATTAAAAACTTTCCATTAAGACCCTAAAGAATCATATTAGCTTTTGGAAAATTGGCTTTGTATGACCCCTTTAACCCTGAATGTTTCATTTTAGTACCTTAAGGGTATTCTAATGCCTTATTTCCACCAAGCGTTACGGGTCAATACAGAACGGTATGATTCGGGACATTGCGCCCTTATCCAGCTTGCAATTCCATGTCAACAGTACCCTTTCTTGATAGACGTGGTGTAGCCTATGCAAGGAAGTAGCAATCGACATCATTTTTGTACAAAGAAGAAGACATTTGTGTAAAAAAAATTGTGCGTTTGCACACTGTAAACAAGCCTAACATGCAGCATGGCCGAATGAGAGATTCCACTTCTCATGGTTAAACAGTACCATTTTAAACTTCTGACAATTAAAAAAAAACATAATTGCATACAGTACTGTGTTGAACTGAACCATACCACTAAGAAAAAATGAGCAATAACGTACTAATATTCACTGTTTATAGAGTATAGATCCAACCTGCCCCAACACACTTGCCCGTAAGTTTCTAGCATGCCGGAAGACCTTGATTAATTGGTTCAGAATTTAATTAGGATTGGACCTAAACCCTGTATGATAGAGGCCTTTCGGGAGCAGGATTGGACAACCCTGTTTTAGGGGTAGAAAAGGTATAAAATTGTTCCTTTAAGGGTACTGCCCTTGTGATAAGCGGTTTTATTCCTTAAAGTACAAGTTTTGGAAGGCATTTGTTAAATTGCCTTTGGCTTCCAACGAAGAAATTTAGTGGTGTATGGAGGCTGTTAAGACCCTTTAAGGTTTATCATCCAGTCTGAGGGCACTGCCCCTCTTTGCCCTGAGGTTGTTAGGGACAGCAGGAAGTGGTAAGGGAAAAAAAGCTGCTATTACCTTGAGGGGAGTGAAAGAGCAGCTCACAGAACACCGAATCCCACCACAATCCACAAGAACGCCATTCCGAAGAACGAAAACAACTAAAAACAGAGTTGTTTACCAGTTAATAGTGGAGAAACACCAAGTTGCCCATGCTCTTTCTCTCTCTCTTTCTCATTCTCCACCTCCCCCTCGGCACTCAAGCTCCCTGTCCCTCCTGCACACCCTTTGTTGGTTAGTTCCGTGGGTAGCCCTGGTGCCCATGTGAGAACCCAGCAGACCCAGTTCACTCACCCCACTGACAGCAGATGAAAGGCTCCCTGGCTGGCATTATTTGAAAGGCACCCATCTCCCTCTGTTTTGGCCCGGGTGTCCTCTTATTTCACAGGGCAAATTAATAACTCTGCTACATCAATGGACTCTCACTAAAAGAGCCTGGGTTGGTGTCTGAACCACTGCCATCGCCCGGTTGACGGGGAACAGCCGCTGCTGTGTTGCCTTTAAGGACGTGGGCTCTTTTCTTGAGGGCAGAAGGGATTTCTGACTGGATCTGACCACTTCTGAGGCATTGTCAACAGCCAAGTTCAATAGGCAGGCCTGCAAGGAGCCATGTCTTTATTTACGTCCATCAAAGGGAAGAGGACATGCTCAGTGGGATCCACACGCTCTGTAATTGTGTCTCTGTGATCTCCAAAGTCAAGATGCAAAAACTCGAAAACAAGTTAAACCACTGCATTCCATTTATGCATGCTGGGATTGCTCAAATGTACCTGGTTCCCATGAGGACTTGGGTACCTGTAGATAAAATCATCTCTCTGTGGAAGGTGAGCTAGTGGAAAGAAGTCACCAGTATTTTAGGGAAGAGTTTGGCAGAAGTTCTTCAGGACTTCAGTGACTGCAACTCATGAAGTGCTTATTTCATATTAAGAATATATTTAGATTAATCCAGATACAGAGGAGTGTGGAGAGTTTCCTCTGGATGCTCCACATTCTAAAGAGATGCAAGTGTATTAGAGAGTCAAAAAAGTTAATATATGTGAGTGAATGTGTGTGTTAGCCCTCTAATGGACTGACTTGTGGGGTTCCCTGTGGTCCTACATGGGACAATCAGTTTGGAGAATATATGGATGGGGCCAGTTAAGCTGAGAGTTCAATATAAATAGCCATTAAATCCTTTAATGATTGATTAGAGGATCAGTGGGCCAGAATGGTAAGAATGAGGGATGGATAAAAGTTTCACACTGACCTGAACCAAATGTGAAAGTGAGTTTGATTGGAAGAGTGACAGTAGTGTTTTCCTCATCCGCTCAATTACTCTCTTTTACTCCAAATGAGGACATACCAACCCCCAAACCTAAAATACTTTGATATTTACAGACATAAATAATAAAAAAATAAATCAACACCAAACACCACGTCTGTTAAATTTGCTTTTGAAATGGGCACAAAACCACTAGCCCCTTTCCGGCAAATATTTGCAGAGCTAATTTGGAAGACTTGGGTCAGTTTCCTTTCCCTCATTTAAAGAGAAAGTGAACAGACTTCGAGTGTCATGGATATATCTGTTCTTAAGGTGCTGACCGCTGGCTACCTTCACACAGTCATGACTTGTGTATGTGGAGCGTCTTCTCTCAGTGCTGTAGAATAGAGCTGCTCCTGTGTAACAGTCTTCCAAGCTATATGCTGCCGTCTTTATACCAGCTTCATCTTCAATTAGAACAGTGAACCCCTCATGCTGATCCCCACCACTGCCCATTACCTCAGCGCAGGCCAGCACACACTGGAGCTCTGTTCTTTAATATCTGATACAAATAAGATCCATTGAGCAACTGATGTGAATGGAACGAACCAGGAGGCTGTAATATACAAACCAAATTTTTTTTCAAATTTTCACAATGCCTGTCTTGTCCATAAGCTATAATGTATATCCATGAGGGTCAGGGCTGATAAGGATGCCCAGGATGACAAAGGAGGAAAAATGTTGCGATGTAATGATTTTTCATACATATTGAGAGTTATTTATTCCATTTGATTTCAGATTTGTATTTTGAAAATGGTCTGACCCATAGTCATGAAGGTCTAAGGGATGACATGACAAAAATGGCTTCCTACCCATTTGTCACACCATACTGGATTTGATATGACTGGACAAATGAGTGTTTTTAAATATTAATATATTAAAACAAAATTGCTTTACTGCTCTTATTTCTTATTTTCTCTTATTCCTAGAATATTCCTCATTCCTTATTCCTATTCCTCTCTTATTCCTGACCATGATTTCACCAAGTACAAGATGTTCCTGGATCAACCAATCAGATTTGAGAAGTAATTTTTCAGGAAATATCTGTTCTAGGCTTTTGATCAGGGTTAGGTGCTTCTACACCCTTGTCAATGAGCTATCATTCCCCACTGATTTTAGAATTTTTTTTTGGGTAGGGTTAGGTTTAGAGGTAGGGATTGGGATAAATCTATATTTTTGAACTGTAATGTTAATCCAGGATCAACAAAAAATGGCAAAATCTGGACACCACCTTATTTTTGTGTAATATTGCATGACCTAATAGATCAGGACCAAAAAAAAAAAATCACTTGTCTTTGTCTCACAAGCAACTAGTTACACCTGCCACCAAAAATGAACGGCCTATACAAACGGGCGTCTCCAAATCAATAAAGGATCAATCATTCAAACGAGTGCGCCAGGTTCTAGTCTAGTGTGTTTCCTGAAGCGTATCAATGTTATAAAGAGGTAGGGGAGGGCAGCAGTCGCTCACGTTTGTTTGAGGAGTAGCCAGGCTCGTTCTCTATTTGTGGATCTATGAATGGGAGAGTCTGAGTCCACAGTTCTTCCCCGAGACTTGTGTTTGCCCAGCCAGGCGCTGTGAAGCGTTAAAGGGAGCCGGTGGGTATACGACGCACCCAATGTGACCCATGGGGAGGAGTGGCAGGCAGGGATAGAGAGGGGCAAAAAACTGGCAGGGTGCGGTCTCAGTTCGCCGGCAACTCAGATCACTTGACGTGCGCCAAAGGACGTGCTCATTCAAAGACAGCAGCCGCAGCGGTCTCTCCGAGTCTGACAGCTCTCCCAGTGTGCGTCGGAGTCACCCTGTATCTCGCGCTTCTAGAATCTGTTAGGTAAATAAATGGACTTGCCTGCTCACTCTCATTTCGGTGATTTTCTCGAGAGACCAGCGTTTCGCATTCTATGGGCACTGAACACTTGGTATCACTGGATCTTTTCTCCGGCGTCTCTCCATGACAGCCTCTGCGTAAAGCGCCTTTTACGCACGGACGATGGCGAGGATAAGGGTGATAAAGAAGTAGAGGTTTTGTCCTCCCCATCTTTTACCCCGTGGGGGGGAATAAGGATCTTCCGGGGGGTAGCTTCTCATTGAACGGCGAGCTGTGCCACCGTACCACTCCGTGTCGGAGTGCCCGGCGGGTTGGGGTGGAATGCGTCTCCCCGTGGTGTTTGGGCTCCTCGTCGGCTGCGCCCTGATTTTCGCACCTGTTAACGAGGGCTGTGGGCCGGGGAGGGGACATGGGAAAAGGCGGCCTCCAAAGAAACTGACACCCCTTAATTACAAGCAGTTTAGTCCAAATGTAGCCGAAAAGACACTGGGAGCCAGTGGGAGACACGAGGGCAAGATCACCAGGACCTCGGAGCGCTTTAAAGAGCTCACACCGAACTACAACCCCGATATCATCTTCAAAGATGAAGAGAACACAGGTGCAGATCGACTCATGACGCAGGTGAGCGACTCGAACTCGAATGAATTCAATTATCTGCCCATTAGAAACACACTCAGTGGCTTTGATTCGATTGCGAGCGCATTAAACCTGTTGCTCAGCGGTGTACCCTTTGCTCAGTCCCACCGACGCGCTCCTATCGATCTTCACAGCTTTCAGAGCAATTGATTGCTGACAGCGGTTTGTCTCTTAAAATCGCTTAATAATAAAGCTTCTTCGATGGCTCTCGGGTTCAACAGAGAATGTTATGTTTTTAAAAACCTTACGTTTGAGTTCTTGAGTTTGGCTGCATGGTTCTTTGGGAAGTTAAAAAAAGTTATTGATGTTACTTTGCTTGTCTTTCAGATCAGCATATTGGTGTCTTAGTTCTTCAAAGCAGAAAACTAATCGTTTACTAAATGAGTAGAGAATATGATGTTGTGATGGTTCTTTAAGGAAATTACAGGTCGTTCCAGGAAAATCTAGAACCTGTCAAATATGTTCATGTACTCTTTTATGTACAATGTGAATATTTTGCTGTTATGCAATGGATCTAAATAACAGTGGTTATTTTACACAATGCGAACAATATAAAATATATATTTTGACGTAAAACTTTACCAACAAAAGCTCTAAAACTAAGGTTTTGACTTATTAGTCATACATGGAAATAGTTTCACAAATAAGTAAACTTTCCGTTTAGTTTGTGGTTTATTTAAACAATTTATAAATAAATGACTCAGATCTGAACTTATGACTTTTATTTCCTTTCCAAATAATGAAACCGATATTGCCTGAAATTGTGGTTAGTTACAATACATCTGTGCTTTGAAAGCTTGTTTCCATGTCGAAATATGAATTTGCTGTTAAAAGCGAATTTGTCTTGTGTATTCTAAATGGTGGTGAATGTGGTTAGGTTAAATGAGTAAAAATGAATCACTCAACATTTTGTACCTTGGTCGTTGAAAAATACCTGTGGGATGGTAAAAATAAGTCAGTATATATTTGAGGGTTCAAGTATCACTCAGTTCTCCTCATGATTCAATAATTTGACATTATGTAATGTTTTACGTGGGTGCTTTTGAAAACAAACTCTTCAGGCATGAAAGAGCTGCCTGGGTTATAAACAAAAACTATGGCATATTGTATGGCATGTTAATGTGGAAAAACTGGGATTACAGAAATTCTTTTAATTAGTTAATGTAGGAGTAAATTGTAATTTATTTAGGAAAGCAAAAACTTAGGGTGGATGCATGGATGATACGAAACAGGGTAAACAAATGGTTAAAAGTTAAATACTAATCAAATCATCTTTATGTAAACAAGATTTAAAGATTTAGCCCCTTCGTTTATTTCACATAATATTTGTGGTGTTATAGCCATACACTTCAGCTCACTAAAGAGGTGATTCTGGACTCTTTAAAGCATCATTTGCAGATATCTGGATATGTTTTTATTTACCTCAGCAACAGAAACCAGTGTCATTTGCATCAATTCTGCCTGTCTTCTGTCTTGACCTGTGATGTAAGTGTGTGTGTGTGATTCAGTCTGTTTTGCCCTTTGGAGTTATAACTTGTTTGCGTGTTTCTTGCAAAATTCCAGTAAATGCAGGCCATCATCTTCCACGTGTGTAACCCAGGTCTAAACATCTTTCCTTGTTGCATTCACAGCGCTGTAAAGATAAGCTGAACTCTCTGGCTATCTCTGTGATGAACATGTGGCCCGGGGTGAAGCTCAGGGTGACCGAGGGTTGGGATGAAGACGGCAATCACTTTGAAGATTCGCTGCATTATGAAGGAAGAGCTGTCGATATCACCACCTCTGATCGCGACCGTAATAAATATGGCATGTTGGCACGTCTTGCAGTGGAGGCCGGATTTGATTGGGTCTACTATGAGTCTAAATCTTACATCCACTGCAGCGTCAAGTCAGGTAGGTCTTAGACTATAAATATCATTCTGTTTATTTACAATACAACTATATGAAGCGTATACAGAGTAATATAATGTAACATTCAGCCACAGACTTTAACTTCAATAGTCTACATTTATAGTTAAGTTCACTGCATCTAAAAGGGGAAAATTGTGTGATGAAAAATGGTGGAAAACTCTCCAGTCTGGTCTCTGATGTTTAAATTAAGAAACTCCAGACTGAAAGGTTCATATTCATTCAATGTGCAATTAAATCAGGTGTGTCCTATTGTGGTGAAGAAGATGGTCATTTCTCATTAACTTGGGTGAGATAAGTGGTAGACCTGGGATGAAGGTAACAGACCACATCATTAAACCTTAAACACCTGCCTCTACCTGAGTCACCAGAGACCAAATTATTGGCCAGACAACCAGGAAAGTAAAAGTGCACCAATTTAGTGTTTTATTGTCTGTTCTTCTCTTTTTACCTGCATTTTCATTGGATGCTAAATTACCTGTTGCACACATTTTCTTCTTATTTTAAGATAATGAAATAATAATTTAATTTAACACACATCCTTACCACACAAACACACATAAATGGAAAAACAAAAATGCGCCAACAAAACCCAGCAAACTTGCTTCATGATACTTCCTTCTGCAAAAGTTTTGGGTTATTTGTGTATCTCATCACCTATAAGAATCTGGGACTTTTCAACATGGTAACTTATTCTACTTAAATCAGTTCTGCATAGTTCATCAGGTCTTCTTGCTTAGGCAGTGCAGAAAAAGCTCTAAAGGTTTGGATCGGGTCTGACTATAAAGTACTTTTTTTAAATGTCTATAGAGTATTTCTCCACTAGAGAGAAATGAGACCTGTATGTGGACATATTTGAGGCCCTTCTGTTATCTTTCTGATAGAGCATGCAAACACAAGCAAGACCTGTTGTCTGCTTCTGCTTTATCAAAGTCCTCTATAGGTGTGTTCTTCAGCTGGCTTCTTCAACTGTTATTGCAAGATTTCAGGCATGTACTTTAGTATAAAGAGAAATAAGATACAGTTAACGGGAGATGATATACTGTAACATTATGAAATATATAAAATATGCTTCTCAGAACTCAAATATAAACAAAACCGTATTAAATTTGGAGTTGTGAGCGCACACACAGAGCTAAAAGTGCAAGATTATTATGTGTGTGTGTGTGTGTGTGTTTATGTAAGAGAGAGAGAATGTGCCTTAAGAAGTAGGACTGGCTGCTAAAGTGCTGTGAGATGATTAACCAAGCTCTTTGTTTTCCAGACGGCAACTCTGTTGTCCCCTTTTCTCAGATCTCTTATCTCAGCCTGTCTTATCACCTAGCCTTGGTACTTACCTTTCCCAAATATTTGTGTAGGACTCAACAGAGACTTAAGACTCATTCCGGTTTTTCTAATGCACACATCGCTCCAGACCCCAGTCACTTCTGCTGGACAGAAGTCATAGGGGGCTGGGATTCAATCAAGTGGTTATTTATTAGCTTTTATTGCATTTTTACCTGCTGACTAGAGTCGTGCGAGAGAAAAAAAACAAATTAGCTTGAAGGATGGCGCTTCAAATGTTTGCCTGGTTACAAATGTTTGCCTGCCACTGCTACTCTCGGTTTGATTGGATTTTTATGGGTTTACAATGAGAGCAGGAGCGTGTTTGTGCTTGGGTGTGTGCGTTTTAAAGATTGAAGATTAATCTGAAGAAGGCACTGTGCTATCTGAACAATCCAAACCAGAGCTTTAATAAACACACAAGACCTTTGGAATTAGTTCAGGCTACTGTGCAGAGAGAAAAGGGACCATTTTATTGTTCGTTTGTCATTATATTCTCTCTGTTTCTCTTTCAGAGCACTCTGTGGCTGCGAAAACTGGCGGCTGTTTTCCAGCATCGGCTCTTGTCACAGTTGAGGATGGAAGCGTGAAGACTATGGACAGCTTGCAGCCTGGAGACAAAGTACTCGCTTCTTCAGAAAGCGACGGAAGCGGGCCGCTCATCTACAGCGAAGTCATCCTCTTCCTAGACCGTGACCCTTCCGCAGAGAAGCAGTTCTATGCAATCGAGTCGGACTCGGGTGCTGAACTGACCTTGACGGCGGCGCATCTCCTGTTCGTATCCGAAGGGAACTGCTCAGGGCCGGTAGTGAGTGCAGAGCTGAAGTCTGTATTTGCTAGCGACGTGCTGCCAGGGCAGTGTGTGGTGTCCACACGAGGACAGCAGGGACATCTGTCCCGGGTCACTAAGATCCGAATACAGGAGGACAAGGGGGTATTTGCGCCGCTGACCCGCCACGGCACGGTGGTGGTCAATGGCGTGGTTTCCTCCTGCTACGCGGCCATGGACCAGCACTGGCTGGCTCACTGGGCTTTCGGCCCACTCAGGGTACTTTATAGCTGGGGAGGGACAGTTGGACATCAGGCTGAGGGGATACACTGGTATTCCTCGCTGCTGAACTGGGTTGGGACTCGTGTGCTGGATCCAACACACTTCCATCCCTGGAGCATGATGGACAATGACAGATGAAAATGAACGAGAATGTCACTCGGAAACAAGTTTTGGAAGGATCTAAAAGAACGCAAAGCAAGAAAGTCCTGAAATGAAGAACACAATCAGTTATGACCCCGAATAGACCCTAAAAGACTAGAAAGGATGCAGCTGTTCTGTGGGTCGAGCCTCATTTGAGGAAGTGGACAAAATTGATCTTTAAAACCCATATTTAACACTTTTTTTAGATGGGTTTTCTATACTGCCTACACTGGAACACTATCACAAATATATCAAGACGCACACATTTCCGCTTGGATAGCTCCTATTCAGTCTATTTCTAGTTTATACACATTCACTAAACATATCGCTATAGGCGTGGAAGTGAGGAAACTATAGATGAATTTGCTTTATACTCAGGTATGCAGTGACTCAACCACAGGCAATCAGACCAACGCGGCCTGATAAGGTTTGAGACGGAGGAGGAAGTTGTGTTAGAAAAGAAATGAGAGTTGAAGGTACACACAAACACACCCATAGAAACATACACTCTTCAACTGGGTTAAGGCCTTTAAACATCAGGAAAATGTACTTTCAGGTCTAGAGCGGTTTTGCTTTCATTCATATGGTCAGTTACATGTTTCTCACTGTAAACGTAGAGGTGTCTGTCCCAACTTAATCAAGTATTTAATGGTCACATTGTACACTGTATTTCTCCATCTAGCATACATAAGGGTGTCTAGTACTTTTATGAAGGCTTCATTCGAACAAATTAAGAGTTAACTCTGTGCAGTGTGTAGCAATGTTTATGTAGTCCTTATGTGTGCTTTATGCAGTAATACTCAGTTTCCCATACAACTTACTGTATTTATCTGTTTTGTGGCATTATTTACATTTTACTTAAAGATGTCAGAAATTATATAATATTTGTAAAACTATTTAAAGATCTATTTTTCAGAATTAAAGATTATGGAAATACCTGGCTTTGTCTTTTTTTAGTCTCCTGATTAAATTTCTGTGGAACTCCATACTAAAATGTATAGGGTGTATTAATAGAGTGCATTAGCGCTCGGACACTTTTTTTTAGTGGAAGTATTTTTTTCCCCATTCATTTTTCCAGTAGGGATTTCAAAAAAGACCTCATTATGGCGCTACAAGCCATGAACCAAATCAGCCAGCTATAAGGTCAATTACATTATCACAAACTTTTACAATTACATGAAGCGTTGTGAATGACATAATCAAATTAAAATGTAAAGGTATTCATTTTAAAGCTGTTAATTACAGCTATAAAAACACTATATTTAAATTTTTTGTTTACATAATATATATGTGTGTGTGTGCTGTGTAAGTTTATTATGTATATATATATATATATATATATATATATATATATAAATACAAACACATGTATATATTTAAGAATATATATTTTAAATATTAAATATGTATACACTTAAGAATATATAAGAATATATAATATAATATATAAATATATAAATGTATATGCATGTAAACATTTCCAAACTATACTGTGTGTGAGTGTATATATAATACATAATAAATATAAACAGTATACACACATATGTTAACAAGAACTTATTTTGGATGTGATTAATCAGTATTGATTGTTTGA
>JAUMHE010000056.1:5724244-5748736 GCA_032359235.1 Enteromius mattozi
TATATATATATTAGAAATTTGTAATTGTTTTAAGCATGTTATTTGTGGTGGTTCATGCAGTGGACAAAGAATCATACTGTGATTCTCCCATTGGAGGAATTTTCTGCAAGGTATCATGGGTAATGTAGTTTTTCCACTACAAATTCCAAAAAGGCATACACCACCTCGAAGCTCAAAACAGATCTTCTTTAAGGTGTTTTAAAAATCATTTTCACTTCCAGAACCTGACTGTTGCACTCTATCCACTGGTCCTCAAGCAGGGGGCTGGGAGCCACGAGGTGTCCTCAGATTAATATATTGCAATAATAAACTACTATTAATATTAGTTTTAATATTTTATTAATATTAATAAAATAAAACAATCTAACTTAAATTATTGAATAAATCTAAATTTGTGTTAATTAATTAGGGGTCGTTGGCGCCGATAGCCTTGTGGGCAGTGCGCTGACATACAGTGCCGTTGCACTTGGGTGTCCGCTGTTCAAATCCCGACTCGAGGACTGATCCCGTCCCTGCTCTCTCTCCCACTTCCTGTCAATGTTGACCTGTCCTATCCTAATAAAGGCTACAAAATGCCAAAAAATAGATCTTTAAAAAATTAATTAGGGGCCCTCGAGGCAAAAGGGTTGAGAATACTGCATTAATAAAAAAATGTACTACTCAAAAACATAACACAATTTATTAAAAGAAAACCAGAAGTTAAATAAAAAAAAAACATAATAATAATAAGGTGGTGTGAGCTGTAAAAATTCAGTCACTGCTAACACCAGCATCCTTGTCCGGTAATAGGCTAGACATCTCTGGTACTGTCACTACCACCTCTTCAACAGGTGGGCTTCTGCAGGCACAGAATGGGACGGTTCTCAAGACGCTCAGGTCCAGCACTTTCATCACAAGTGGAGGTGGGTCATACACCGCGTCTGGACTATGGCTGTAACCCTGCTGCTGGTCGGCCAGAGACAGAATTTTCTTTGAGCCTTCACATCGCACAAGACCCCTCTCTGGCAAAGTCCCTAAATACCAAAAATCACAGACATAAATTTTTTACTTTTTATTAATCAAAAATCCTGAAATAAAGATTTATCACAGTTTCTGCTAAAATATTAAGCAGCACAACGTTTTTTTATCATTTAAAGTAGGAAATGTTTCTTGAGCAGCAAATCAGCATATAAGACTGATTTCTGAAAGATCATGTGACACTGAAGACTGGAGTAATGATGCTGACATCGTAGGAATAAATGTTAAAGAAAGTGTTAAAATTTAAATAGAAAACACTAATTGTAATCATTTCACAATATTTTTGTATTTTTGATACTGTAAATAAATGCAGCCTTGGTGGGCACTTCTTTCAAAAGCATTAAAATATACTTAATGGTGGTTTGTTTCTGTGTAGATTTACCTGAAACCGTGTGCTCTAGAAGAAAAGCCAAAACCCCCACAAAGAAAACAGGTAAGGTTAAAAGAGACTGGAGAAAAACATCCACAATGGGTACACCTGAACACAAAGAGATGAAAATTCATACAACGAAACAGACTCATGTCCAAATGATGTATATAATGTCCTTTAATGATCCAGTTGCATTACACCATACCTGTTTGTATAAACCCAGAGTGAAGTCTGAACCATTGTGGCAGTGCTAATGACATGAACACTGTGAAGCCGATGTTGAAAATGTTGCGCCCTGAGTCAACATCTGCATGTTGGAAATATGTTATGCCTGTTGCTACGGTAAGTGTATAGGTCACACCGAGTACAGCACCTAAGAGAACAAGAGCATACGCAAACATTTAGATCATGAGTATAACACTATTGTCCTAGCAAGCTCATCGGGATGAAAACATAAATCGACCTGATAAAACTGTGTATACAGTCAAGAGATACAGTGGTAGTGAGTTACCCAGATGGAAAATACACTATGGGTCAAAACATTGGATTTATTCATATAATGTTTGGAAAAAAAGATTCATATCCTCACTGAGGCTGCATTTATTTGATTAAAAAATACAGTTGTGAAATAACATTATTTAAATAACAGTTTTTATTTGAACATATTTTAAAAAATAATTTATTCCTGTGATCCAAAGCTTAATTTTCAGCATCATTAGTCTAGTCTTCAGGGTCACATGATCCTTCAGATTTGCTGCTCAATTATTAACAGTTATTATGGATACCAGTTTTTAATACTGGTTATTTTTTATTATCAGTGCTGAAAGCAGTTTTTGCTTTTTATTTATTTATGTATTTATTTTTTGATGAACAGATAACCCAAAAGACCAACATTTATTTTAAAAAGAAATCTTTTGTTACAGTATAAATGTCTTTATTGTCATTTATTTATTTATTTACCCAAACATCTGACCACAAAACAGCAAAAATATTCAGCAACACAACTGAATATTTTACAATATTGATATGTGTCTTGAGTAGCAAATCATGTCATGTGACACTAAAGACTAGAAATTCAGTTCTGCCATCACAGGAATAAATCACATTTTCAAATATATTGAAGCTATTTATATTACTATTTTACAATACTATTCATTTTATTATATTTTTTATTATATAAACAGAGTTTTGGTGATAATAACATACCACTTCGAATAGAAAACCTTAACTATTTCAAACATTTGTCTATCTAGTGTATAATGAAATGAAGAGATATAAAATGATGATCACCATGGATGGCCAGAGGCACTGAGCAGAGCATCTGAGCTAATTGAGGAGACACACCCAGAATTAATAACAACACCCCAGCGAGCTGCACTGTGCTCCGGGACCCAGACTAAGAGAAAGAGAAACTTCATGAAGAGATATTACAATAAACGTTAAGAAAGTTAATCCTAGGCAAACCTAACAATAAAACACTTTAGTGAAAGCATCATTACAGTTACCTGGCTGAGCCCGATAACACATGCATTAGGCACACTGCTGCACAGTCCTACTGGCGCCCCCATCAGGCCAGAGAGAACACTTCCCAGTCCATCCACACACAGGCCCCTGTTACAGGCTTGTGCTGGGGGTACAGGAGCCTTCAGGAGCCGAGCTGCCACCACGTACACAGCCGGAGAGCTAATGCTGGCAGACAGGCCTCCTGCCACTCCTGCGGCAATGCTTTTTCCAGACAGCAGGGGGAGTGCTGGTGCTAAAAGTACCCAAGAAACATAAAGATCAAGAAAAACATCAGGAAAAAGTAACATTTTGAGCATACCGCTACAAGGCTTATAAAACTAAAAAAAACAGATCTTTCACATTACCAGGAAGGAGGAAGTCCAGCCATGGTACAGAGTCATTAGGAAAGACAAAGTCAGATGAGTGTGAGGCGTTCCTGGACTGAATGAAGGTGGTGTTTCTCTTTGTTGTGAGGATGTGGGTCACAGAGTTCAGATGGACATGTCCCCAGTGCACCAGTGCGGCACAAACACCACACGTCACCATCACTGACAGAAGCACCTACACAGAACGGGCACAAACAGCAGGGACAATATATCTGTCAGAGTCTGGACCTAAAAAAAATACCTACATACAATGATCCAACTGTATATGGACCCAATAGTGCATAAACATCATTGCACCTGGATTATTTCATATACAAAAAGACCACATAGTTAAAAATAATTGCAAAAATGGGGAAAAAAAAGTAGTTCATCATGCATTTACAAGAGGTGCATTTATTTGATATAAAATACTATAAAGACAGTAATATAGTGAAATGTTTTCAATTGCAATATATTTTATCTATTGTAGGTTATACATTTTTTTAATTTTCATGATCATTACTCCAGTCGTCAGTGTCACATGATCCTTCAGAAATCATTCTAATGTGCTGATGTGATCTAATTACATAACTTGCATTACTTGTTCCTTGCGTTGCCCCTAACATTGTAATATTTCTGTGACAAAATTCCCCATTATAAATGTCTTCACGGTCACTTTTGACCAATTTAATGCATCTTTGTTGAATAAAATGATTATTATTATTTTTAAATCTTATTGGCCCCAAACTTTTCAGCAATAATTGTACAAATATTCCCAACTTTAAAAAGAAAACAAGCATTAATCTAGGTTAATGTAAATGTTTGCATATTCTGTTTCATTTTAGCATTATGATAAAAATGGACATTAATCAATGGTGTAAAAAAATACACCAGAATTAGATAATGTAATTCATCCATTTCAAGCTGCACACAAACAGCCCCACATCAAAACATTTACACAGACACAAACAGATGGATGAGAATAATAACTAGACAGCCAGGCACTGTCTAGTTCCACACAGCAGAGAAAAACCAATAAGGATTTCCCAAAAGCAAGATTCCAATATGAGCTTACGATCACTCATAAAAAGCTTTAAACTGTTTCCCATAACCTTTGACAACATTCAACCTCATATTAAATTAAGAACATTTTAGCCAAAGATCACTGTAACACAAGGCACTTCTTCATTGGGAAACTTTGCCCAGATCAATGATATAATCTTCTTACAGGCAAAACACTGATCTAATGTACTGCAGGTTAAAAGCTGTAAAAGAGCTCGCCTACCAGTGCAACACAGGAAATCTCATAAATCATGACTGAAGTTGTCTGCGTGAGACTAGTTTTAGAAGTCAAAGTAAACTTCAGTCTAAAGTCACACTACATTAGAAACAGAAATGGCTCTCAGAATCAAACTAAAAGCTGGAATACACTATACTTTTCCGGTCTGGACGAGTGAATGTTTCTGAAAGTCAGCGACAGACTGCAAATTTCACAAAAAAACATGTGATGTGTGATGGGCACTGACTGATTTTTTAGCTTTAAAGGTGCAGTATGTAAGATTGACAGCTAGCGGTTGAAATAGGTACTGCAAAAACAAAGGCATTCTGCCCCGGATCGCACATTTCAGAGTAGAATTATTTGCCGTAGCATTATTTTTCAGAGAAACAGATATGCAAATATAACATGATTCCTTGACAGCAATACACTGTGTTTTCCGACAACTGGAAGTGGGCAGAATAATACAGATTAAAGGTTCAGTATGTAATATTTACAAAACCTGGTCTCATAAAAATATGTACCTCTGTGCACTTTTTGTGCAACACCGTTTTTATGTACCTTACTGCATGTTTCACTGCAGTTTCAAAGAGAAATGTCCACTGAGTGGCACTAAAACACTGGCTCAATACATGAACCCTGGCATGTTTTTATTACATTGATATAGGTATGTATTGCTGTGTTTTTACTACATTAAATATCCAGGGACTGTAGTTAAAAAGTTAATGCTCTATCATGTTGCACTACCTACCCGATAGTGTTAACAAATGCAAAACTGATATAAAAAGGCATTTGTTGATACAACCATACCATTTCAACTTCGTTTTACACAGATTTGAACTGTTTTGTCAAACTGCAGTTACTGCACATGGGATTAATTATTAGCTCCTCGCCTCTCAAGTACATCTCTATACTCCGTGAGCTACCGAACAAACCTGCCATCTGAGAAAACCCATAAATATGAAGCTGGATATGTGTGATGCTAATGTTCAAAATCATCAGTTTTCAAATATCGCATCACATTAATATGGTTTTGAAGTCATAACATGATATTGTGCAATTGTGCAAAAATTACAGTTTATTAATCAAAACTTTAAATTTGTTTGAAAAGGAATAAAAGGTGTGCGAGTTTTACGGCCTCTAGTGTTTATTTCTTTTGGAAACTGCAGTGATATGTACTTGTAGGTACGTATTTCTTGTCTCGCTAAAAACTACACCCAGGTCTGTTTATGTCATGAGACCAGGTAGAATATGCATTATGCCATAGTTGGAACAGATGTTGAAATAGTTACTGCAATTCCGGCATCTGCCCGAAACGCATATTTCAGAGTAGAATTACTGACTTTAACATAATTCTTTAGAGAAACAGCCATGTAAACATGTAAGCATCTTATTTCAATTTGTCTCTTAGAAGCACGTCTTTCTTTGCAAGTTAGTGTGTGATCTTAAGTCATTTAGTGCATGATGCCCAGTTTCTCTTTTACTCACAGAAAGTCTCTTGCAGATGGAGAACACAGACAGCCGCAGAAAGTAGTGCAGATGCTGAGACAGGATCACCAAAAGAACAACTGCCCTGAAAAAATAAAAAAATAAAATTGTATTTAGTGCATTATATGTACCTAGTTGCTGAATGTGAAAGTGCAAAAGAAACACTTATTATTTCTTAGGGTGTTTCTATATTGTTTAGTTACTAAGATAAAAAAATATTACAAATTACTACTATTATAAACTTTTTTTTCCTGGACAGCGGCACAATATCAAAGACTTCAGGAAAGCATTTGCTTACAGTGCAGCCATGCCCCAGTGGTCAGAACAAAACAGTGCTGCCTCTCTGTAGATGGAAAAACCCAGAATGCAGAGGAGAGGAGCCAGAACTAATGGTCCACAGTGTCCCAGTGCAAAGCCAGCCAGACCAGTCAAACCCACAGAGAGCTGCACCATACCTGCCACCACAGCCATGCCTCTCAGCTACACACACAGCAACACATACACACAAAACTTCAATGGACAAGCACTGACAAACGTGTACAGACACATTCAGTACAAATCAATATGATTAATATGAACCTTCAATACAATATATATATCAAATGTCTTTAAAAATACTTTATATATTAGTTTTTAGTGATATTTTAAATGAGATTTTATTTGAAACAGTAATACAGTGGAATGTTATTACAAATAATTTTACAATAACTGTTTTTGTTTAAATACATTTTTAAAATGTAATTTATTCCAGTGATCAAAAGCTGAATTGTCAGCATCATTACTTGTTTTTAAAGTCACATGATCCTGATGTCACATGATGGTGCCCAAGAAACATATCTATACATCGTGCAGCATTTATACTATTATATTTATTTGTTTTTATATATTTTGAAATTAAATGTATTTTTACTTTTTGATTTCACTTTAATTTTAAAGTTGTACTAATTTTGTTGTGTGTTTTGTCATATTTATTATTTTTCTTTTGCATATAGCTTTTGATAAATTTTATTCATTTGTTTATTTAGTTCTCTTTTTTTTGTTTTTCAATGCCAAATTATAAATGTTGTCTTGGCAATTAGCTGACATAAAGTTTAATTATTTTATTTCAATTAAAATTTATTTTATTTCAAGTATTACATTTTTTATTTTCCTTAAAATATATTTATACTTTAAATAAATAAATACATACATATTTTATTTCAGTTAACATTTCTTTTATTTCAAACAGCAGAAATGTTTTAGTCAACTATAATAAATTAATTAATTGGTTCCTCAATGAAAATGAGAAATGTTGATTTGGCAACTGACTACTAACAACTTACTTTTAAAGTTTTAGATACCTTTTTTAAGAATAAAATGTCGAAATTTGGTTAAAATAATTTTACATTTTCATTCAGTCAGTGTAACACATATTTATGTACAAATTCAAACAACATGCTCATTCTGACTTGCATATATTAAATATATATATATATATATATTTATATATATAAAACAGGTGGGTGCATATTATAATTTTTTTTTATTAAATTAGCAAAGCGTTCTTATTGACAAATGGGCAACCGTTTATATAAAAATGTAAAATTACAACTAATTAGTATTTGAGGTGAAAGTAATTAGTCTTATTATGTCATAAATTGAATTTAGTTGTAAATAAGCCTGACAACATTGTTACACTGAATGTCATTTTAGTGGGTGTTTTCTGTAAATCAGGGACAAATGTATCATATTTATTTTTTGGTCAGAAAAACAAAAACAAAATTGCAATTAAATTAAACTAAACTTTTTATTTTGTAGGGGAAATAACAACAATTTAAAGCAGTATTACACTTATTGTATTTATGCTTAAACCCTTTTACATCTTTGACCCACATAGATATTATATTTCAGTTAATATTTATTTTATTTCAAGTAGCAGAAATGTTTAAATGGTTTTAGTCAGCTATTTTAAATAAATAAATTAATTAAATACATCAATTTGCCTACTTCTTTTTGCTAAGTGGGAGCTGCTGTTACTATGTGCTTCTGCAGAACAATGTGACAATGGAGGGTGGTCTGAATGTTCAGCACCACGGACAGCACTGAGCTCTACCTCTCTTATTGGGAGTGCTGGGGCCACAGGCTCCTCTGGGTCAGCGCACTGCCCCCTGCAGGCTACAGCAGTCCCTAACACACAATACAATCAGCACCAATTTTTTTTTTTTTCCTGTAGATGGGTTTCATTGTGTTTGTTAGTATGCTTAATCGTGTAGGTATTTAGATCGTCTTTGGCTTCATTTTAATCCTGTCATTCTCACCTGACTGAGAAGAAAGCAGAGCCAAGGCAGGGATCAGAAAGTCCAAAGATGGAGCCAGGATCAATGGCAAACTAAACAGAGGAAACATTGGACTTAACCCTATAGATGCTTCAGTACAACTATATCGGCTCACATGGAAAGCAACCAGGCAAATGTGATCTTACCGTGATCCAATCCAGCTCTGCAGCAGTGTAGATATACCTGAGTAAAAGAGCACGTGGGCCACTATTCTGTCTTTATCTGCTTCCTGAATGAGTGTATCCACAACCAGAGCACACAGAGAGGAATGTACCAACACATGCTGTATAGAGAACAAAACAGATTGGACTTTTTCTGTTGTTGTGTTCATTGTTTGCTCTGAGAACTTATGTAGCTCATTATGAGGTAAGATTTCAGCAAAATATGTAAAACGTAAAAGTATATTTTCAAGTTAAAAAACAAAATCAATTTAACAACTATATAGCAGTGATCCACATAGGAGTTAAAGTGCATGCTTTTATTGTACTCTAGTGTGTTATATGACTTTGTATAAGAGATAAGAAATATAAATAAATACATACTTACTTGGAGTGCAAGGGCAATATTCAGCAACAATGAAGGACAGGATTTTACATCTAGGCTCTCTGTTCTTCCTGGCCTTTCTGGGTCCAAAGTTTGCTCTTTACATAACAGTTTCTTACATCTATCAGTCTTCACCATTTTTTCGCCTTTTACTTTCCTTCTTCTTTGTCTTACCTTAAAACACTATTTGTGCTGTCACTCAGTGTTTACAGGGTTAACTAAATTCCTTCTTTCTCTCTCTCTCTGTTTCCTCCTCATATGATGGCCTTTGACTCAGTTATGCAACGTGTGGTTTTTCATCAGCATTACTCCTTTTAATCATTATCTTCCCATTGACTTATAAATAACAATGGATTATTGCAACAGCTTTGCTTGGGAAGCTGATATGACTTGTGGAGAAACTGTAAGATTACGGTTAAAACCTACCCTTTTGAAAAAGAAGTGTGCAGTTGTAGTGTACTTCAAATCTTTAAAACATTCTTTAAAAAAACTGGGTTGCAGCTAATATATAAAATAAAACGCCACGCACTTAGGCACACTTACAAGAGAGTAAAAAGCACACTTTAATAAAGTCGAATTAAAAGTTTAACTTTAAAATACATTTTGAATATATTTTTCATATAAGTGCATTTATAAAGCACATGTAAAGTACTTGATAAAAAATGTAACTGTAGTGTATTAATATATATGACATTTTTAAATGCAAGAAATGTATTGAATTTAAACTTCATTACAAATGGCTAATTACAGATATATATATATATATATATACTTTTTGCAAATGAACTATATATATACTATATATATATGACTGTTAAAATTATATATATATATATATATTATAAAATTTTAGCAGTTCTCAGAAATTTTATTGAGCAGTCCAATTATTCTAAAACAAACTGCAGTTGGGTTATTTTGACTAGGTAAAAAAAAAGGCTAACTAACACAGTAAAAACTATTTTTAAATAACTGAGATATCTGTTTTTGCATATAACCTCTTCATAAATATATATATATATATATATATATATATATATATATTCAGTAGAAATGACAGTATATTTTAATTTCAGCAGTGGACTTTAACCTTAGAAGTAATCATGGAATTGCATATTTAGATACCAAAGTCCTACTAAAACGCATTAAAAAGCCCTCTGTTTTAATTTAATTGCACTGAACACGATCACAAGTCACAAATACTTCAATTACAATCAGTTTGCGTGAGTATATTCTTATTTCGGTAATAAATACTTTAACAGCTCAATTTTTAAAAAACAAAATGAAGGTTTGATTTTTTTTTTTTATATACAAATTGTGCACACAAAAGATGAAATACGACAGGATTAAATCCATGTTTATTAGCATTGGTGAGTCAGCAGGATACAGGACTGCAGAATGACTACTCATGGCTTATAGTGGCGCAAAGTGACCCTGGTCTCCCAGGCCACCTCAGCAAGAAAACATCAAGTCACTACACACAGACACACTGCTCATGGATTTAAGCATGCCCCTTTCACATTCACACTAATTACAGATATAGATATGCTCAGAGAATTCGTATCTTCAGTGACGAAACTCAACAAAACTACACAATGATCACAGCTACAAATGCAACAACACAACAACACTAGCAAATATCGTAACTGCGCTCAAATACGTGAAGAGGAAGTGTTTGTCCACCAACAAGGGCTTTCAATTTAATTAAGAGCTTGCGTGAGAGGTCATTAAAGATGCATTGGCAGCTTAAATAACTCAGTAATCAGTCTCTACAGATCACTTTGATTTCTCAGTACTGGATACAAAAACCAAGCACGCAAACACACACACGTGCTTCAAAACTGGTGAAGCGTGGCAAGAACTCCCTCAAAGTTTGGGTCACATGACATGTCCAGTTAGCGAGAGATCAGGGGTAGCAAGTAAACCAAATGAAAAGCAAACAAGTTCTCATTCAGCACAACAGATGACTGGAGAATCAATATCTCTGCCATACCAGCTTGAGTCCAGTCCCTTGTAAAAGTTCATATCCTCACTAAACCTGCTCTTGCTCTGAGATTGATGGTAATTTCTGATCCAAACATGAAAAGATCAGAGTACGCAACACTGAGAAAGACCCCAGTTAAAAGCCAGTGTAAATGGCACATAGAATCATTTTAACTCGCATTTGTCTCACAATGTACAAAAATAAAACTATAATTACAGTGTCAGAGGACTGAATTCACTTTTGAATGTTGCACTTTATTAAAACTCACACAAGTGAGCATTAATGTCCACTTTCAAATCACAAAATGCCAATATCCAATATCTCTGACGTGTCTATGAATACAATTCATAAAGAAATAAAGTCTGTGCAGAGATTATTGCATTTCATGTTAAGAAGGACAGAAATTCTCCTTCACTACATATAAACTTTTTTTTTACTAAATGACAAATCATGTGTATATGACTCTGTTTGCACAGTGAAGTACAATATTAATCATATAATAATATCTGAAATGGCTCCTTAAATAAAAGAAAAATCAATGGACAGTAATATTGTGTAGAAGGTAAAGCTAAGGGTAAAAGACAGCATACAGGTTCATATAAATATAACCTGAGCAAGAGTCTGGGGTTAAATACTTCAGCCTCATTAGTGCCACCATTAACTGCATATGGAATGAGTGCATGTTTTGTGTTTGTTAATGAGAAGGATAAATTACTCCTTTAACTATATTAGTCTGATTTCTTTGAACTTTTTTGTTTGTTTCTGATTTGAACATGCAAAAATGGAGCTGGTAGATCTTTGACTCTAAGCAGTCAAACTCAATTTCCATCAAGGAGTGCTCAGCTGTCATATTGTAGGACTATGTAACTGAAGGCTGGAATTCACTACATGACTTTTGTACAGATTTTTGCCCTAATTTACAATCTGAAGGAGCTGGAGCTAGTTGCTGAAAGTCAAATTCAGTCTGCAGATTTTGGTCTTTTATAGTTCACAGATTTCACAGAAAGTCACATTTTAGCTTAGCTCAAGATTTCATCCAATCAGAGGAAATTAACCATTTAGATTTTAGAACACATATTGCTTTGGCCACGTTCACACAGAAGCAGAATACGGTTGTCAATCCTGTATTTGAGTCCTTAATACGGTTACGTTCACACACAGTTCGTTTATTTACGGTTATTCGCACACTGTGTGAACGGAACAGGACTGGAACTGGAATACGGATTGACTCCAGTTGCACGTTCATACAGACAGAATTCTAAACAAAACACAACGAGACATTTCTCGACTCACACCTGTAAATTGTCAATCACAAATACAGGACTGACAACCGCATTCTGCTGCTGTGTAAACGTGGCCTAAGTTTGTTGTGTTCTGAGCAACATTAAAGTCATTTGTGACCCTCAGCCATTTACTGTTTGATGCCCAGCATTTCCAAAGACATTTACAAGAGTGTACAATGCCTATGCCAATGCCTAATGTTTTTTTGTTTACTGTAGATTTGAAAAGTTGTGTAGGGTATTCCAGTCTCAAGGAATATTATTCACCATTTAAAAATAAATACAGTTCACTTCCACCTGTGACATTACTAGGGTATATATATCATGCAGCTCAAATAGTGCTCAGTATTAGACTACAGAGACAGTTTTCTCACCAGTTTTTAGCTCATCTGGGATATGACTTCCACACAAAATGGGACATGGTTAAGAATGTCTAGTCTAAAAACATTTGCAGCAAGGACTTTGGGTATGTCACTCCATCTATTAAAAAAGGCAAAACTAGTTAACAGAATACCACTTATTTTTTTTAAGTTGTTCCAATCTTCTTATATTTGCACCATGACAAATATGAGACACGGTGACAACAACGCAAAGACTAACCTGTCAACAGCTTCCACAAACATAACCAGCAGATTGCCTGTGGCTGTGCATTTGTTGGTGTAGTACAGTTTTTTGTCTGCATTTTGAAGGGAAGCAATAAAGAGTTATATAGAAGGATTAACAACAGGTCAAGCGGATCACAGGCTCTCACATCCTCTGGGTGAAGTTTTCAGGAAAGACTCCTTTTTTCCCAAGATCTTTTTGCTGAATCCAGTCAGCCTCTTTGACTCCCATTAACCATCCTTCATCCTGTAGGGACAGAAATGCAGTTAGGTGATTCTAACACCAAGATCTCTTGGGTAAGAACTGGTCTAAACAAACAACTACACTTACCTGCTCATCTGCGTTTTCAAAGCCGACTACCAGCACCACATCTCCGGCCTTCAACTCCAACTCATCGGAGTCATTGGCATTGTAGTCGTGCATTGCTTTCACCTATATTCACACAAACACCCATCTCACTTCTTCTGTTTCAAATTCTGATTAAAAGACCAATGTTAGTTCATTTTTTCACTCACTTTGAACAGGAAGGATTCTGGCATCTCTACACTCTCTGTGCTCTCAGTGGTCGCCTGTGCAGTCTGGATTTAATAGTAAATGTAAGTACAACAACAGAATAACCACATATTAATGTATTATATGAATAATTAGCATCAAAACATAAAAGGTGCTCCGCTTGGTGCCTGACAAGCTATTGATACTCTATCAAGTGTTTAGGGCTGATGAGGGAGTCTGCAGCTGCTCCTTTCGTCCACCAGAGGGAGGCCTAAATCTCTTTTTAGCTTACACTAGCTTAAAAAAATTTATGTTTTTGAAAAAAGGCTCACCAAGGCTGCAATTATTTGATTTTATATATATATATATATATATATATATATATATCCTGTAATGAAAAAGATAAATTTTCAGCTCCTCAAAAAAACATTCTAATATGCTGATTTGCTGCACAATTATTATTAACTATTATTATTATTATTAGCAATTAATTATAATATATATTTATCAATGTTGGCAACAATGGCACTGCTTAATATATTTGTGAGAACCAATATTTTTTTAAATGGAAATCTTATCTTATAAACATTAATAAATGTCTTAACTGTCACTTTTGATCAATTTAAATCATCTTTGCTGAACAAAAAGATATTTATTTATTTGATAAAAAAATAAAATAAAAACTTTTTGAATGATAGTGTATGCTTATGCGAGATTTGAGTCACCTATAGACTTCCTGTTTGTTCTTCAGGCTGTTGCTTTGGGTTTGATGATCAGATTTTAAACTTTTCGATCATATGCTATGCCTTATTTTATACAATTACTCATCACTTACTTCATTTACGGTTTCAGCTGCTGCCTCTTCTGTAACAGCTACCTTTTCTGTGGCCTGTAAAAGGGAAAGACCCGGAGATAAAGAAGGAGAGAGCCAATACAGATTGAAGAATAAGAGGTAGAAATACCAAGAGAGAGTCAAGAATTGAAAGAGAGAACAAAAAGATGCATATTACACAGCTATCCTCATAGCATAGCAAGCCCAGCTGTAGCTGTTACTACTACTACAACTACTACTAGCACTGCTACTAGCATTCTCCCTATTGCCATGCTAAGCAACTTTTCGCTCCCATCCAGAGCTTCCTACAGGAACGCGACCTCAATGTAGCACAGCTCAGCTCCTATCAGCTTGCTCTATGAGATTTGTACCTGAGCCCCATCATCGTCCCACCCCTGGGCCTGCTCGGTAGAATCATTCTCATTCTCCCGCACAGGCTGAGAGCCATCATCATCATCCCAGGTGGGGTATGCGGCCGGAGCACGCACAG
This sequence comes from Enteromius mattozi, assembly GCA_032359235.1. Lineage (NCBI taxonomy): Eukaryota > Metazoa > Chordata > Actinopteri > Cypriniformes > Cyprinidae > Enteromius > Enteromius mattozi. The sequence goes on from JAUMHE010000056.1 coordinate 5,738,800, forward strand.
GTTGGCTACCATCATCATCCCAGGTAGCCTGGGTACCATCATCGCCCCAGCCAGAGTGCACAGGCTGGGTACCATCATCGTCCCATGTCTGAGGCACCTCAGCTTCCTTCCCTGCTTGCTACAAGGATGGGTATGGTGGTGAGGGGAATGGGGGGGAAGGGCACATGTGGGAGCCGGGGAAAAGCATGAGCAGGGATCATTCAGAGTGGAGAAAGAATGAGGAGCCAGAGAGAGTGTAAAACAGAGATGAGCATTTCTGCAGCTGAACACACATCACACTGGAGGTCATCTAGCCTCTATGGAATGACGTGGGACGTGCAACATTAATATCGTGGACAGTTACTAAAGCGGGACAGACAGACATTTACAATCTTTATGCTGGAAAGCTTTGCAGTGAAAGGAAATTTAATGGAATAGCTTCTTCTTTTTTGCAACTGGCAGAATGATTTCCCTAACATTACATATATTGAATTATATGAGCTAAATTCTTCAAAATAGTCTGGGATTCTGTTTGAATTAAAAGGAAAGGTTATGTATGCTGATTATACACTACAACTTTGAGTAAACATATAAGCACTCTCACCTCCCATGAATCCCAAGTCTGTCAAAATGCACAAAAAAAAAAAAGCAAAATTAGCAGATTTGTCAAAATTTGTCAATTTGATGCTACATTGCATGCATAAACTTTGAATGTGTTATAATGCATAAATGAAACATATTATAAGCTATGTGGTCCTCGAGGCTGGACAAGACCACACTTGGACTTAAATCCATTTTAAAGGCTGAGTCCCTGACCATATTCTCAGGAGCATTTTGACTCTGAGTACCACAACACTGCTATAGTTTAATAAAAACTTTAAAAAACTTTTTACTTGGTTGCTCTAATTCTGACAGACCTGTGCAGCTGGTGTGGTGGCAGCCTGAAGTGAGTCCAGATCCATATCCAGCAGATTAGCAGTGGCCGGAGCATCATACTTAAAAAAAAATAAGAAAAGTCTTGTAAAATTTTGCAGTCTTCCAGATTATGTGGATTCCTTTCGAAATGACTGCGATTCACCCATGAACATTTGCAGAACAACGGTTAATGTGACCATACATTAATTCTCAAAGTTGATTACAACAGTTTCACACTAGCATATTGCAATGGTAATTTTATAATCACTGCTTCAAATATTATTCATGCAATGTAAAAATATATATCTGTAATAGCATAATGTGCAACCATCACACAAAACATTTTAGGGTTAGTTGTCATTCAGAATTTAATTATGAATGCCTTTTAGATTAGGTTAGGGTTTGAAAAGGAGTCAAAAAGAAGAACTGTAATTTGAATTTATGGATAAAATAAAAATGGATTTTCTATGTGAAATTATTTTTATTTTTGATTATTAATTATTACCTATGTTAATAACTACAACAGTTATATTGCATTCATAGAAAAATATTTAATTTTGATACATTTCATTCATATTTAACAAATTATATATATTCCAAGTCTTCAAATTGGAGCCAAACTACAATCAGGCTTAAAAGACATAATAATTGACATGCTGTTGCCACTGTATTCATACCAACAACATTTATTGAATTTTAATTCAGACCCCCATCATTCCAACTCAGATTCAGCATCCTACTATTCAAATTCTAACTTGTGAACTGGCAGGAAGTCTGAGTCTGAGTATTTTAGCCAATGCTAGTGTCTTTACAAGTAGCATCATTAGCCTGAAGATGAGGATAACAGGAGAAGAAAGTACTGCTGACCTGTGTTGGCGAAGTGACACTGATGTTTGGAGTGGCAGCCTCACCAAACAGATTGATAATGTTCTCCTGCTTCATATCCTTAGATGGAGTAACTTTAGGAGGTGGAGGGACTGCAGGCTTTAGCTAGAAACACATAAATATGAAATAGGGTTGAATAATCACTGTAATACTGGTAAATCACACCAATTATCCATTTTTGGGTGCTGATTTCAAACATTTGCCCGTATTAATAGTGCTGTTTTGCTCAAGCACATTATTTTATCAATTTCCTGGTGCAATATATATATATATATGTTTTTAATATTTTATTTATTTATTTTTTCAACTTTTTTGTGAAAACTGTACCTGATGGAAAAGTTTTACTGATATTTTTGTACTTCACATCGTCAAATGAACTATTTGCAAAACTATTTGCAAAACTATTTGACTTATTTGCAAATCACCATATTTGAGGTTATTTCTCAAGATGCAGAGCTGTGTTATTGTACAAGGCAAGTACAATGTCAATGTGACTTCTACATGCATACCTTGGATGGTGATTTGGGAATGGCTGGCGGTCCTCCTGGGCTCAATGTGTGATTGGCATCTTGTGTTCTTTCACTGCAGCATAAAGTACAAATAATGAAATACAGTATCATGGCTATGATGAGCCTCTCAGTGTCATGCTTTGATTAGGCTCAATCCAAGCGGCAATGCTTCATACTGCAAGCCCTAGACGGCCAGTGTGACCAAAAGCTATCTGGGAGACCTCCAAGCCAGAACTGACATACCTTAACTACAAATAGGATAGTACCAAACTTAACAGGTTTTCATGCAGATGCAGTTGCTTCCTGTGCAAAATCATTCTGCTCATGCAGTGAACTCTTTGAAGGCATCATCTAAAACACAATATCAAAATGCAAACTGCTAGAAATGATTACTGTATAGCACCTACAGTCTCAGGACCGCAGACGGACTGCACAAGACAAACCCTTGTCAAGGTGAGCAGCACTTGAGGGCACGCAAAAAGCTTTAGTACGGAATGCAGAGACCCACACACACACACACACACTCAATCACACAGCACTGGAGGGCTACCGCCGTTACCTCTTCTGGGCTGTTGGTGTCCTCACCCCTTGGCTACCTGTTTTTCTGTGGGAGTGGTGTTTTTGGTTTGATCATTTATTTAATTGTATATACTGTATATAGTGTAATTGTACCAATGCTAATTATTGGCATATGCACAATTTACACACTATTTTGAGGCAAAATGGATAAAAACGAGCCAGCATGGTTAAAATGTACAATAAATACAATTCAGTGCTTATAAATGAAACATTATATATGTATTTTGAATATAAGTGTGACTAACCTGGACATATCTTGATTTTCTAATTTCTCCAGTGTATCATTCAGATTTTGATCAATCTGCAAGAAAAAATATTATATGGAATTTTTTTTTTTTTAAATGTAGGAATGTTTTTTTTTCCATATTTTACAGTCAATATTATATTAACAATATTTACACTAATCATCAATATTATACACACACATACTACTAATTCACCAGATTATGTATTGGTAATTAAATTAACTTGTATACAAAACATAATCATAATGTTCTGTCAGTTGATGGGGTTGAGCTGGAGTCCTTACTTTTCCCATTTCTCTGTGAAACTTCTCCTCAAGACCAGCCACACTCTGGAATGTATTCACATAAAAACCAACACGACTGGAAGAGAGCAAACACAATCTTAGCCCTCCATAAAATGACAACAGACCTCAGTCTAAGATGATACACCCATGGACCATTTATGACCCATCTGGTGCATATTGCATCCAAAAATGGTCAATCAGATTGTCAGGCTTCTACTTAACTTCTGCAATTCAGGGTATACAGGTACTGTATTTGACAAAGTAGCAACAAAAGAGGCTCATGGTACTGAATCTATGAAATATGTTCATAATTTTGCTTGAGGTCATGCTTCTGTCTCTGAGACTAAACACAAAGAAGATAATAAATATAATAAATCCAGACCTGTTCCACAGAGATGGCAGTTCCTCCTGCAAATCTATATTAATCTCCTCAAACACTTTCTGTGCTCTCTCCAGCTCTTCCTCTGCCTATAAACATAAAAAAAACATTATCACACGACATGGAGTTCAATATTCTTATTCACCCACAAGACTTTAGCTGTTGAAACAAATTTACCTCAACACAGCCAATCAAACACAATGAACCGATTCACCTGCCATATTTGACTGGTCATTTATTTGGCCCAAAAATGCCTGGAATAACCAGGTAATAACAAGATACTTATTTGTGTTGGCTGATATCACCCTTTTGACTGAGCAAAATGATCAAGGTGATGGCTGTTATCTCAGAATAGCTCAGAATAAAAGTAGTAAAATTAAAGTGTTATTTTGAAGAATGTTGGCAACCAGATGCTTGACAGATGCCATTGACTTCAATAGTACTTCATCTTATGAAAGTCAATGGCTTCCGTCAACTGTTTAAATACCAACATTTTTCAAAATATCAAATTTTGTGCTCAACAGAAACTGATAAAGGTTTTGTAACAGCTTAATGGTGAGTAAATGACAGAATTTTAGTGTTTGACCTGACTCCTGGAGAGGCTGGTTTGAGCCACGTTATGGGCAGACAGGATCCCCTGAGCCCAGCCTGGGGCGGCCCTCTCAAGCAGGGAAGCTGGCTATATTTAGTGAAGAAGGGAGAAAAAAAAAGATAAATAAATCCGCACTCAATGTAGAAACATTATAACACAACATGACTACAAGAAACTAAATGGCATGGCAAAAATCTTGTAAAAAGCAAAACAAAAAAAACTAAGAGCTCTACCTTGGTGATCTTGATCCCCTCCTTTTTCTTGCCTTTGTTTACCGCAGCATAGTTGTGCCGTGCACTGTCATAGTCCACCAGCTTCCTGTCACGCTTTGCAATACGGGCCTAAATGGAAAGATACATGTATTAAACAGAAAATCACAGCATGATATGCTAAACTACAGCATCGTTATGGGATCTTAGTACTTTGATGTCAGGAAACTGGCCCAGGTACGTGTCCATGGATATAAGCGCATGGTCCACAAGTTTCTGATGGAAGTCTGTCCAAAGGAGGTCTGAATCCTATTACACACACACAACAATCGATACAAAAGTTCAGGATGGTGGACGACCCTCTTAAATACGTTAAATACACACCCACACACATTCACAGAGACACGTGCTGTACCTAGCTGGAGTGTTACAACAACTTAGTGTTGCAAAACTATTTAGGCTAATTCTAGTGTGACTACTTGTGTGGTTAGATAAAAATTTCTTGCAATTACTGCTAAAAACTAAACAGCATGTACATATTTATAACTAGCTATGAGAATAAACAACTAAATAATAATCAAAACCCCTTGAATTACCTCCCATATGTTTCCTCACTCCTAACATTCCTTTCAAAGAAAGCAGAAATCAAGTAAAAACTGTGGACATGTAGACACATGGATATGGATACACTACTGTTCAAAAGTTTGAGGCCATAAGATAAAAAAATTAATTAATATTTTTATTCAGGAAGGACACATTAAATTGATTAAAAGTGAGAGCAAAGAAACCTGAAAGAACATTTATCACTATTTCCAAGAAAATATTAAGCAGTAAAACATTTTTAATATTGATAACAAGAAATAATGTATTATTTTGAATAAATTATATGCAGTCTTGGCAAGCATACTCTAGTAAAACATTACAATAAACTTGAGAACGGTAGTGTAATATGTAATAAAAACATAGTGAAATGACAGATGGATTAAAAACAATACATGAAAAAAAAACCTTGTGCCACATCCACCCCCTTAATTAAAGTGTTAAATGAGTTTATTATCATTATTGATCATTCGGTTTACTCTTTACATAAAAAACATGAAAGTGCATTTTTCTGTCCTGTGTTGAAATTATTTCGTTTTAAAAGACACAAGACAGTAATAAGGCAAAGTGCAAAAGCAATAGTGCGAGAGGTCATTTTCAAGTAAAAAAAGCCCAAGTTTTGGATTCTGCAAAGCAAATTATCAACATTATGGTCCATTTTACGATAAATACTATACATTTTAGATGCCCAAAAAGGAGAAAATGTCTGAATGTATACTATAAATGCAGACAAAAACATATTTTCTCACATAAAATCTTTTTTTTAACTGTATTAACGGGACAAAAGTGGGCTCAAATTACTCCTGAATCACCGTTTGACTCTAAAACACATTTTACTGACAATGACTTAAAAAAATAACCTCCAAAAGCGAGTCCACGTCCTTTCTGCCATACCAGTCAGACTCATACATGTCATCCAGGCACTCGTACAGATGTTTAGAAGACTCGTGCATAGCTGGGGGACACCATGAGAAACGGGATCAGGAAGGCAAAGAAAACCGCATTTTTGATTTATGTTGCATTAGGTGTTTTTATTTGATAATCTTACTTTTTACAGCAGTCAGATATGCACGCAGGTCTTTCTGCAGTTTGGTACCCTCAACCTATGTGATCCCATGACACAAAATTGAAAGAAAGAGTCACAGATCAAGATGATAATACCAGAATAGATTCCCAATGCTTACACTGCTTCAATGGATATAAAAAATATGAGTTAGAAAAACACTCACCAGCTGTTTGTTGAAGTTGATCACACCCTCTTCAAATGCCAGATCTTTAGTCTCGTCAGCCTTGCCAAGCTTTTGGAGAACCTGAGAGAAGAGAATTGCATTACTGACCACATTATTCATATTTTTAAAAGCATTTGCTGTGGCTTGTTACATTTCCAGTTTGGGTAGTTATGTACTTTGTTATTGAAACATTGAATGAACAAGAAAGTGTTTCTTGTGTTTCAATGTGCAGTGACAACCCAGAACGTCTATATAGAGAGAGATTCTTTGCACTGACAAGAAATACATGAACCTGGATATCTAGGGTTTATTATCCTGTAAATGTTTGTCTACAACATCAAAGAAAATGACAGAACTAGATTCAACTCAAGCTAGCTGCACAGATGACCATACAGACAATCTAAACGGGACTATATTTATTAAATACTGTGCAAATATTATTGATAAATTGTCAGTGTTGTATTTATTGCTCAATAGCACGACTGGCATATGTATTTGTGTCAGCAAAATTGAACTGAAATGTCTAATTTCTGTAACCTTATTCAGTGACAGCTGGTGTGAAGACCCAAACATCATTCTAAAGGAAACAATCAATAGTCAGAAAAGCCAGATGGTCTCTTGACCCATTTAATCACGCTGGTAACGTTTATGACCACAATTTACTTTTGAGTTTGAGGAGGTCAAACAAAAGCTTTTGGTGTATTTTACATACAGTTGTGAAATGTCAGGCTGCAGCAATGAAAAGTGGTGGAGGATGAGAGGCAGCATCAGGGCGCTGTGCAGCAGTTCATTTACTGTGCTGAAGTCTACTTATTTCCGCGAATCGGTTCTTTAGAACAATTCTTTTAAAGAACCGGTTAAAAACGTCATTGCGTCATTACGAGGAAAATGTCTTAAACAATTATACTTCTATACTTTTCAGCTTTATAAAAAGACTCTATATATACTTAAATACAAAAATTATATCTTCTATATATATATAGAAATCGCACATGCATGCATGAAAGTGACGGTTCTTGGTTTAATGAATGAGTGAGCCGACGACTCGTGATCAGAACGAATCGTTCGGACTTGTTTTGTGAACCGATTCATTAAAAGCATCCGGGCATCACCGGAGCGATCACCTATAAGTGCACTGCTAGATCAATGCAAAGAGTCATAGGCAAAAAAAACTGGTTAATTTAAGCGTAAAGCACATTGAAAACTGATCGTCGTGGTTTTAAAGCGTACGCACAAATCTAGTGTTACAGGCTTGTTTCCATAGCAGCCCCATTGCAATGAAATAAACAGAGAGCTTGCGCTTTCAGAATTGCATGATCCATAAAATTATCAAAACATGGTGCAAAATGCCAAAATGCAAGTATTTTAGTGTTTGATGGTCAGTTTATGGATGAGGACACGTTCCACGTTTTATACATCACGCTAGAGGACGATACTGACGGCCTTTGATGTTTTATTGTGATGTAAGGTAGATGTGAGATCAGCGTTGAGAGACATGATGTGTTTAATATATCTGATTATCAAAATGTCTTACCTTTTCTTGAGCCCTGGTAATTTTTTTCTGTACATTGCTTGCTATTTTTCCTGCGGATACCCCTTTCCCCATCGGTAATTCAGCCATTTTTATCTGGATTGTGTTATTTGCTAGTAACGCGTCAAAAGAGCATTTGTCACGATATCTAATTCAACAGATAAATTTTCTCTCAACGCAGGTGCATTAAATTTTAGGCCTTATAATAACACTCGCCCCTGGAATATAATGAACCTGCACAAGCGCACACGATACAGATGGTCATTGACCAATGACAATAGCGCAGTCTTAAAGGGACAGTAAACTATTTTTCATGTCACACAAACGTAAACCATTATTTTAGGCCTGCTGTCCATTTTTTAGCGGTTTTACAGTGAAATGTGTAATAGAAATATTTACACTTGATGTAGAACTACAAGAGTTGTTGTTTTTTTTTCTGAAGGACGTATTGACCAGCTGAATTACTGAAAATGTATTCAAAGCTACTACTTCAAGCTTCAAGTCATAAACAATCATAAAAACTGGACTCAATGATTTGCTTCAGTAGTCTATTTAAATCAGTAACATTTGCTTTAAATACATTAAAAAGGAAGAAAAAAGGAAAATAAATGTTTGTGGGCTGTGCATGGGTCAGCCTCATTTGCGGATTGGCATGAACAGAACTCCATAAACTCCAGAGTTTCTCCGCAAAATCTCCATCACATTTCAGCAGATGGTTCTGATTTATTTGTGGTACACATCCAGCCTCTTAGTGGTTCGTGGATCAAACATTTATTGGAGCACCAGAATTAGGCAGTCCAGGGCATTTGATAGTTTGTGGTGAGACCTCAAAGCACAGCCTCTAGGGAAGCTGCAAGTGATGTAATTACTATTTCAAAACCAATAGCCATCAGTCGCATGCACAACAATGGAAACAAAGGGAAAATATTCATATATATATATAAGATTAAACGTACGCTAAATATGCCAACGGTCAAACGAAATATTAGTGTATTTGTACTGTGTCAAAAATACAGATGAAAACCATTGTAATTCTAATTAGAATCCAAAACACTTAAACCATGCAATAGCATTTTTTTTTTTTTTTTTTGCTGAGTTAACAAGACTACACTGTTCCTGTTTTGATCCCACAGCATACAGTATGCCAACACTCACCATAATAACACAAAGAGAAAGCCACAAGGTGAATGAAGTAGTCTATATTTTTAACATAGGTTCAGTTCAAGTGTTATTGTGTAATGCATAACACTGCCACCCTTGAACATTTTCTGCTAGTGTATGGAACTATGCAAGCATCAAAGGCTATCTGACATCAATCAATCGTGTGCATTTATTCATGTTTTCCTTTTGTTAATGGCAGTTCTTCTCTTTAGAATTTAATTTTTAGCATAAACAATATCAATATATGTGTGCCTTAATCTAAATTAAGTGTATATGTGCAAAATCAAGCAAGTCATAATGCCATTATATAACTTAAGAAATGTATTCTAACATGCATTGTCTCATTTAACCAATCCCTGAAGCAGTTTCAAAGTATCACCAGCAGAGAGGGCACTTTGCACGTGTAGGCCTGTTCAGCGTATGATGTTCATGTGTCCATAATGACGTTTAAAGTCATATTTTCACACTAAACAATTTTGCCTTGTTGCCTAATAAAAAGCTAGCCCAGCTTGTTTAACAAGGAGACAGTGGTGTCAGTGAACAGCGTTTGCAATGTGACACATAGAGACATGTGAAAAAAAATAATATAAAAGAAACATTATTTTGTGCAGTAAATCTGAAAATTTGTTTTATGCGCGGTCTTACATTTTGATGTGATACAAAATATAGTATATATAATAAATATAATATATATATTGATTTAAAAAAAAAAATTATATATATATTTTTAATATTAATATATATATATATATATATATAATTTTTTATCAATATATATATATTATATTTATTTATATATAATATATATTTATTATATACACTATATTTTGTATGTATATA
>JAUMHE010000056.1:5750901-5764535 GCA_032359235.1 Enteromius mattozi
TATTAACATAACATAAAAACTATGATAAAATATCCAAAAGAGCATTAAAGAATTCCCATTATCATTATCATTATTATTGCAGTTTCAAAGGATTGTAGGATTTTATCTCTCTGAAGTGTAGTCCATGCTATTGTATTGACGCAGCTGTCACGCAGGAGGGCGATAGTGCTTCATATTTTACTCTGTAAAAATAAAAAAGTTCAGCCTGTTGAAGATGCCATAGCCCATTGAAGCCATATACATGTCACATCACATCACCTGCACAGATTACCAGAAACATGCTCTGTATATATACAAATGTTTCTTTAGGCTACATGTCATAAATGGCCATTGGTCTTGTCTATTTAAACAAGCCTAATAAAATAGGCTATTGTAACTTCTTTTCTATTAATAGAATCATGTTTCATAATAGATGTCATGTTTCAGCACTAGACAGCGCCAGAAATTAGTGAAAACTTCCCTGTGACAGAAATGTGCAATCTTATATTCTCCTTATAATAAAACATACCCAGAAGCCCCAACGAAGCAAAAATATGCAATTTGATGAAGTTTTTTTTCTGGGCAAGAAGATGTATGAAATTCTGCATGTAATGTGAATCAATTAGATTTTTAAAACTTTATAGCAGACTACTCAACAATGCATGGTATAAATATAAATTGTCACTATGTATATCACTATCACAACCACAATAGGTTATAATTCTGCCATGTTTTCATTGTAGGGGCAAAGCATGTAATGCAATGATATTTGAGAGATTAACAAAAATCTGTTTCTCAAGGCCTGCACATTTGTGTTTGATAATTTATAAATGTATAAATTATAAACAATTGATACACATAAATAAACAAAGACAAAACAGCCAAAGAATAATCTAAACAACCAATAGTAAGATAACCAGGAGTAACGCTGCTTCAGTAAAAGTTCACCTTGAAATATTAGGCTACAAAAAGCATAGGTTATTATTAAAATATGCCTTTATTTGCTAAGAAAATAAAATCAGCAAAGTTTTGATCATGCTAATAATGTAGAGGCCTTAGAAATGTACATTTCAAATATAATAATGCAATGCATTGCTGCAGTGAAAGCGAGGAATGGTATTTAATCAAAAAACAACATTATATAAAACTGGAAAGAATTTGAAAAAAAAAATACACAACCTATTTATATATATATATATATATATATATATATATATATAAAACTAGTAGACTTATTGCATTCCTGACTGGACAGTTGAAAAGCAAATACATTACATTAACATATAGTGTACTAAATGTTTTTAAAAAATAATAAAAACAGTAGAAAGATAATCCATTTATTTTGCAATTTGCAATTGTCAGCATGTTGCCAAAAGGTTGTTAGAAGGTTGTCCTGTTACGTTACAAGTTTTGTAGCTGCATTAACTTTGCCCACATACAGTTACATTGTTTACAGTAACATTTTACACAAATAAAACTGAAAGAATACCCTTAAATGAATGGACAATTTAATAAAACTTATACTGAATGGGGTGCACAATGCTTCGGCTTCATTCACTGAGGCCCCCATTGTGCACCTCCCCCCCACTCTTAAGTGAATGGTACACTCCAAAGACACGGAGCATGTGAATCAAAATGAAAACACTGAGTGCCATCAGATAATACACCAGAAAGAAAGGAAACCGGAGGGACACCAAAAATGCAGTCGCATGATGATACCGAGTCAGTTTGAAAGCATCTGGACTTCTTCTAACAAATTATGTGAAACACACCATACTACAGGCTTAACATCGTGACACACCAGTTGTCTCATTAGATCACAGACCGGACTGTGAATGCTTCGGAATGGGGAAAATAACCCTTCGCCACAAAGGATGCTAAAACTGAGGTATCAGCGCTTCGTGTAAGCAATTAAAACCACTGATCTCGAGCTGTCACAACGGTAAGTTCTGTGCTATTTTCACGATTTAAAACCATTTTTGCGCTGTTTTTATAACCAAATAAGTTTTTAAACCTTAATATATCGCGCAAAAAATAATTCAAGATGTTTTACTGTGAGTGCTAAACATATAGGTTATCTGTTGTTCAGTCCTTTGTCTACAACTCGGTTGGGCTGAATTACGACGTTAAAATGAATTATCACAAGACAAAATAGCTTTAGGAGTATTGTCTCGAAGAGTTCTAAGCCATTTATATCTGTATGTGATCATTTTTGAACGTGGTCGTTCAGCCATTGTCCAGCCCATTGTGTGCGCGCGCTCTCTTTTGTTTCTCGCGCTGTATATGTTATGCTGTATGTTAGCTGTTTTTGTCCAATGGTGTGCCTAACAGCTGAGCACCGTGTCAAGGGAGCAGCAACAAGCGGCTATCACAATATGCACTGCTATAATGCTTGATTGTGTACAAACGTTTTTATCCACGAACACCTATTAAGGTATATCCACCGTGAACACAAGCGGGATTGATCTCGTGCTCGATTGCTGTGGAACGAGTCACGTGTTCCTCACGACAGAACTCGCTTATTGTTTTGTTATGTCGTCACTGTTGTGATCCTGTTTGTACACACACGCTAACAATATCTATATTTATGGACGACCGATTCACAAACATTACATTATATTATATTAAATCGGAGATGATATTATAGTGTTAATATTTCTTTTGTTGCATCTTTATTTTCGTCTTTTGTTTATTTGTTTTGTTTGTTTGTAAGGTGTAATTATTTAAGGGTGTCAAAGAAGCCTCAGACGTGTTTATTTGAAGATTTGACTGATATAAATAGATTTGGTAGGCTACTGTAATCTATGGAATACTTTGGGACTGATATCTGATAGATTGATTATTTTATTAATTTAAATAATGAGAAATTAGGTCTGAATTCACATTAATACAAATTAAATGCAAATTCAAAAGGCATGGAAATACCATTAGTTGAAAAATTCCAGAGTGGATTTTTGTATTATTAATCAAATATAATATAAACATGATCTATTTTCTGATGAAGGAGAACAGAGCTTTACTGAGAAAAAAAACATGAAACATTTCTAAAAGCTTTTATTGCTTATTTACTAAACACCCCTAATGTGCCATAGATAATTGACGTATTAGAAAGCTGGTCATTGTCCAGCCACCTATCCATTATGAATCATTTATTATATGATATATATTAATATATATATATATATATATATTCACAAACAAGACCGCATGATTATGTAAGGAACAAAAGATCCTCATCTGTTCAAGGATTACAATACAATCATATAAAAAGAAAACATTAAGTCATGAGGCACAGCTGTGTGAAACGTTGCCTCAACACACGAAGGCATCTTAAAATAATGGGTGGGATGGAAACAATGCGAAAAGCGTGAAGTTGTAAGAAAGCCAAGTGCTGTTTTCCATAGTGATGATGACTATTATGTAATAATAGATGGATGAAGGAAGCAGCAGTGCCCCTCAGAGATCCATGTCTAATTGAGTCAGGCTGCAGCACACCAAACATTTCTGTCTTTGATTTGTCGGAGAGTGGAAGATGAAGCTTGAAAGAGAGATAGTGAGAAAGAATGAGATGATGTGATGCAAAGAATGAATGGATTTGGATATTGCAGAGAGAAGAAGGCATGATGATAGGCCAGAACGGGGAGAACGGAAAGACACACGTAGAGAGGTGAGTGGGAGAGCAGGAGAAAGTCGATGATAAATCCATTTCACTGCTGCTCTGCCCAGCAGTCATAGTTTTCGCATGCAGCAACACTTAAGACTTTCTAAAGCTGTCCATATTAAACAATAAGTCCTCAAGTGTTAAGTTCATTTTCTAAAGCGTGCTAAATCAAGCTCTCTACTATGCATTTATTAATGAATAAAAATAAATTTTATGCAGAGAATTAAATCTTGCTATGCTATTCATAAGAGGACAGATTTTGTGCAGTTTATCTGTAATCCTTTTTGTGACAATTTTACATTCACATTTGCTGTCTTTTTTGTTCAATCTGTTCTTGCACTGTTGAATTTGCATTTTATCCCTATTTCGCATTCGTCTCCGTTCGGTTTTTCTGTCTTCTGTGAGCAACACGTCTTTGTGCGTGGGAAAGAATACTGGCAGATTAGAATTGTCTCATAGGCACATCGCTCATCTTTTGTTCGTCCTTGGCTTTTAACAGACTTTGAACGTCTCTATCTAAGCTTGTACTCCATAATATGATACATTAGAGCAGATGTTTGGTGAGTCATGTATTGATATAAGAGCCAGGCAAAATATTCCCCAGTGAATATTGTACATCTATCTACTGATCCCCTGCCATGCCATTGAGATTTATGGTTTAAATTAGCACACCACCCTGTGTTCTTTACTGTGGATGTGAGAGCTGAGTGTCTTTCTTTGTTTGGTTTCACAATGTTCTCTTAAGTGAAAAAAGAAATGATTTTTGTGTGAGCTTGAACTGGAGTTGTTTTATTATCAGCCACATTTATGATGGATGTATTTCTGAAAACGTCATTTATCAGTTCGAGCCAAATTTAAAGCTGCTTAACGGGTCAGAAAATGGTTTAAGCAACAGATGACGCTTAAGCTAATGTTTGCTTTTAGACTCCTGTGTTGATTTGTAGTCGTCATGTTGGACTTGGCTGAGGAGGGACACTTTAATCTGAGAAAAGCCTATTTAGATCTTCATCTCTCAGTCTCATCCCTAGTGAAAATCACCAGAGGACTTCAAGGCATCAGTTCAAAGAAGTGAAATGGGTATTTATATCTCGAAGATGTTGCTGGATTTGGCTTTGGTGTTGGTTAAATCAGGAGTTGCGATTAAAATCTAGAATAAAATAGTGACAAAAGAGGCTAATTCCTCCTCCTGGCGCATGGTATCATTAATGTCGACATGAAAAGGATGTTGTGATCGTCTTTTCTTTCTTATTGTGAGTTATATCATGATCCCTGAAATAGAAAAAATGTTCTGCGGGACTTTATTTTTTCAGTGGATTCTATTATTGGATTGTTGTTGAGTATCATATTGATCAAACTGAGCAAAAATATGCAGTTTGGTGCAGTTGATGATATTTGTGTGGCCAGAAAGGATTGTAATTTAAATTAATCTTTATAACATATAGTAACCTACTTGCATTTAATGAACACAAATATCAATTGTTTTAGTCAAATTGTATTTATATGATATGAGTTTTATGATCTAAACTTTGTTTTATTATGGGTCAGGGCAAAAGATATTTACTAGGAGGCCTTTTACTTGCTAAAAAATATAAAGGATCAATTAGACGATAAAAAAATGCAGTTAATTTTGCAGCAAAGTTTTGATCAAGTGAAATGTAATACAGTAGGCTTTATAGGGTTAAAAAATATTGATGTTCACAGATAAATAATATATAATACTCACTATAATAAGTCCATTTTAATTTCATGGTGACTTAAACACGCCTCCAATTTTTCTGAATAAATGTAATTTTCCCAATTGATTTCTTCTAATTGTTATGCCCATCTGTGACATTGCCTTAAATTTCAGCCTCAAAAGCTCAGAGGTCTTCATAAGCGGGATTCTGTGAAAAGCACAAGATTTTAACTCACAAATGAGGCTGTGCTTTGCTCTTGGTTTGGTTTTGAATGTGTTTTTTTCCTGACTGCGGGGGAGAATGTTGCACTAAATGTATTTCCTCCATATATCTCCCAGTAAATAGTTCTTTATCTGTCTGTTCCTGCCTTCTTTACTCTTTATTCCTGTTTCCCTGATTTAGTTCTTTCTGTACATGCCGGATAGCACCCTCTCTTCCCTCGGGCCTGTCTTTACTCTATCCACTTCTGCTCCAGTGGACTGTCAGAGACTCTCTTCCTAGCCAGGCCAAGAATAGCTCAATAGATGCTCTGTATCATCCCCGAGAGCAGCCTGGGAAAATCACCAAAGCATTTGATTTGGACACAAAGTCGGTGGCAGAGGTCACCCAGCCCTTTTGTAAGCTTTTTTTGCTTTGTATGTGTGTGTGCATAAGAATATGCTTGCCCCACATGTGTATTAGGACAAATGTAATGTGAAGCCAAGGCTCGGACGTAATTACGTTATGTACTCACTTCATTTGTTTGCTCAGATTTTCATGCTAACGACTGATTGTGACTGGGGCCCATTGATTACTGATCCACCCACAGCACAATCAAGAGCAATCAGAGGTAAATGGACCGCTAATGAAACAATGAAAATAATGAACAGCAGATGATGATGAATTGTCAGATCAGAAGTGTGAAATGCCACTGCTTTTGTTGTTTTTTCTTGCTGTGTATACTTTGAAGTCATTAGCTATTATCACAAACCTCATACTCTTTTTCCTTTTCTTTGTCCTGTCTGTGAAAGTGGAATGAGTTTGGAGGGGTTCACCCAGGGGCCTCCAAGCTTGACTGTGTGCCAAGAGCATTAAGTGCTCCGCTGGCCCCCATGCTGATGCAATGTACGTTTTGTTTTTTTTCCGGAAAATGTTAGACTGGTGTGTTCTGCTCTGTAGCATTTCGAGCCGTACAGGACTGATGTGTAGTTCAATTGAGTAGGCCAGTTCTAATCTGAAGTCAGCTGCATTGGCTCTGAGGTGGTGATTATGTTGCTAATGATGATTGCACTCATAATCACTAACTCAAATCAGTTACACACACACATAGTTCAATCATAAAGGAGTAGTGCACCCACAGATTTAAATTTGATAATTATTCACTCACCCTGATGTTGTTCCAACCCTGTTATTGTTTTCACTAGAGTGAAATTTTAAGTCATGTAGCTATTGCTGTTATTTGAGAGGTCATTTGCTATCAACTTCCAAAAAAAGTAAAAAAGCACCATCAAAGGGAGTGTTTACCCAAAAATGAACCTTCTGTAATCAATTACTAACCCGCATGTAATTCCAAATCCATTATACTTTTGTTCACCTTTGAAACACAAATGAAGATATTTTAATGAAACCTGGTAAATTACTGTCCCTCCATTCAAAGTCCCATTACACCAAAACCTTAATTCTTCAGAACTCTGAATGTTTGTCAGAAAACAAACCAGTTGTACCAAATGCTCTATAGACCCAAGCCATTTCAGAGAATGATTTTGGTGACTGAATAAATAATATTTCTGTCATGACAGATTTTAGGGCAGTAATGTACAATGTTAATGTGTTTAATTTTGGCAGATGCTATGCTGCTATTGCTGCTGCTGTGGCAAAGCAAGTACCAAGATTTGTTACTGCCAGTATGCTGCTGTGAGCATGTAAGAAATACTGCTGCTGCACGTATTATATATATATATATATATAAAATAACCCCCATATATAACATACGCAAAATCACCCCATAGTAGATCTATAGAGGAATAGTGGAGGGTTTCTGAAGTGCACTGCAGTAGTGATGGGTCGTTCTGGAACGTTTCGTTCATTTTGAATGAATCCTTAATATGACTTGGGAAGAACGAGTCGTCTTGGGGAGTGATTCATTCAGTCGCACATGCGCAACATCCTATATGTTCTGTACTGGAATTAGTTTGAAAGACTCTGGAGAAGAACTAATCAATTCTCTTTCCAGCTCATACTGCATTGGTTAAAGCTGTCACACGATGAACGAATGACTCAAACCCGCATACTTGTCAGATAGTGAGCTAATCATAGAATGAAGACACCGGTAAACAATGACTTAATCTTTTCTGTTCCATTATTATAGTATTATCGTTTTGTATTGTTTGTTTGTGTGATCAACATTTGTATTCATAGTAGATATGTTAGGGAAGTGACACATAACATTTTAATTATGTTTTACTAAAATGAATAAAATTACTCAAAAAAAGATTTGTTCATTTTGCTGAATAAGACTCAAAGGTTCGAGTCGTTAAAATGATTCAAACTTCCCATCACTACACTGCAGCTGCTACAGCAAGCACTAGCCAAGTATTTAAAAGTTGCGCAGCAAGCAGATTGGTTCTTTTCATATCAGCAGCCAGTCAGCTGCGCCGTATGAATGATGATGTCATTATATCAGATTGAGTTAGAACCTATCGGACTGTGCCAACTAGAGTTTCAGGAAAGAACTTTGAATTAAGATTACTATAAATTCCCTTTTCATTTGAAGTATAACAAAGTTGCCCATGCAGAGAAATGTGCTGTTGCTGCCAGATCTTGATAACCAGAAATCCCACTGTTTTTGATGCCAAACTAACTACACCATATGAAACAATATCTAAAAACTGTATCTTTCCATGTTCTCAAGCAAAGCAACTTTTGAAAGTCCCCTGTAAACGTTCTTTTTTTTTTTGGCACAAAGTATGTTGAAGGCACCCATTATTTGTCAACATGCATGAGCAAACTAATCAAAGAAGAAAGATTTTGAGGAGTTCCATTTTTCCATTTGTTTTTCCAATGTTTAGAGGACTAGCACTAAGCATAGTCTGTTAAAGAAGCCACCATTAACCATATTTGCTGTGATCTGCTTCAGAAAACTTGGATTAACCCGTTAATATACAAGTTTCTTTTTGATCTCTTCATGAACTGTTCGATATGTCAAAGTTTAACTGAAATCTCTCAGGTTTCATTAAAAATCTTTTGTGTTTTGAAGATGGCAGTCTTACGGTTTCTTTGCAACAGCATGATGAAGGAATTTTCATTTTTGGGCCAACTATCTCTTTAAGCAATATGTCAAAGATTGAAGAATCTATGCTGTCTGTGTTTAGTATGTGTGTGTATATTCATGATGTTTGCAGAGCAGCTGTGTTAGTCTCCACATTCGTTCTCTCTCACCTCTGACTCTGCCGCTGTAGGCTTAGTCATTGTTTAGAGCCAACAGCCAGTGGATAAAACTGAAGAATCCCAGACTGAAAGACACACACATCAGTCTGCACATGACCATGTACACATAGCATACAAACACCCATCACATTGCTTATATCATTCAGGTCAGCAGAAGGAGAAAGCAGTCCAGTGCTAATGGAATTTAGAGCAGAAGCTCTCAACAAGATTAACGAGGTTTAGCAGGGCCATCGCCATGTCCGCTAAATCAGTCCAACCACTCTTTTCTTTCTCTTTCAAACACACAAGCGCACATACCCTTCTCTCTCCAATATACGTGTCTCACTGACACGCACCATCACCCCTTCCTCTCTTTTATTCTCTTGCACGCTTACCCACCCCTCCGTTCAGATGCTCGCATTTCTCTACACAACCACCGTCTGTCCCTTTAACCTGGCAACCATTGCCAGGGAGACCTCCACAATGGTGACTGCAGCAGAATAAGAAATGGACAGTTTGGTAGGATGCTCCATTATCTCCATCTGCTCTCTTGCTCTCGTTCCAGAGTAGTAAGTGGTTGATGAGGGAGCAGGAAGAGGTAAATTTTTACCTGCCACATGCTGCCTTCAACACCTGCAAGTGCTCTGCAGGGAGCTAATGAATGGGTTGTTGGGATTCAGCGTTTACTGTACGTGCAGAAGGATTTCCTTCTGTAGCTCTCGATCTTGTTCATGCAGCTTTGAAATGGAGAGAAATGGGATTGAAATGGAGAGTACTGCAGAGTTTAAACCGCACTAATTCATGAGGTTCTACACATTCCTCGCCTCTTGATTTGTGAAATATTTTGTCTAATTTTATGTTATCTGCTACCGTTAAGAGCTTGCACTCTCAGCCCTCTTTCAAACATTTTGAAAACCATTCTGCAAATTTTCACTTAAAAACAGAACACAGAAAATATGATTAAAATTGACCTTAGAATGACTTAAAAGGGGTCAAAGCATAATTCGATTTTCCTTGATCTTCTGAGGTGAAAGTTTGATGTGCATGAAAACATAACTTTGAGAATATCCAAAGAGACCATTTATTAAATCTACAAAAACAGCTTACGGATGAATTAATTAACACATTAACAGCATCTGCTTGCCGTTCAGCAACTTGGCTGCTTATCATGTTGCCGTAATTAAGAGGAAATAGAACAGATTCAGTCAACTCTAAATATATAAATACATACTATTGTTTCAGTTAGTATATAGCTAATGAAATTGTCCTTCCAGTTTATTTTTAAAATGATTTTTGGTGATTTCAGTCTATTTCACACTTTCCAGCAGGAATTGTTTTGTTAATGTAATGTTTTGTGAAGTGGTTATTCAGGAGGGCAGAATAATTTTTACTGATCCTGACAGCAGACCCACAACATTAAGCAAATGCTATTCATTGAATTTATTTTACATGCAAATAGGGTGTTTACATAGGATTTGTACAGGTTTACTCTAAAATGAAAATCATTTACTCACCCTCATGTTGTTCCAGACTTGTATGATTTTCCTCCTCTTGATGAACGCAAAATTTTTTTATTGTTGCAGAATGTACAAAATGAGAATTATTTTAAAAAACTTAAAATGAGCAAGTCTAGTGATATGGATTCATTTCACACCACCTGTTTTTCAGGGGTGGTTTTTGCAGTTTTGGTTATCATTGACATTTGTGTGGAGGAAAACATCTGAAACATTCCTAAAAATGTGTTCCACCGAATAAATAAATACATGCTTGGGAAGAAAAATTGCTGAATAAATGACAGAATCTTTTTTTATTTACAAGTAAAGTCATTAGCAAAGCTCATAATCATAAAGAGCTATCTTTTGTAACATTATTTATCCAATGGTTAAGATCCTTCTTAGAGAGTATTTCACCAAAACAAAATTCTGTCATCATTTACTCAGCTTCATATTATTTTGAAACAGTTTGACTGACTGTAGAACAAAAGATATTTTTAAAGAATATGCAGTTCACAATATAGAAGCATTATGCTGGTCTCTTTCCAGCTAGATGGGTGTTTACCTGATTCTGTCATCTTTGAATTGTGTATCCAGTGTCCCACATTGTAGCAGACATAGGGGGCATGATTCATGTTCAGGACCACCAGGTGCCTATTGATTGCTGTAGCAGTCAACCTAGATGCACACGCATATGGGACTGCTTGTAGAACAGAACTGGGCTACTTCTCACAGTGTTTTTCATTCTTTGTGCTCTCAAGCAAGGCTTCTAGTTCCAGGCAGTGTCCAGAGGCAGTTCTCAAGCCCATCACATTGTCTGTTTTTGTTCAGCTCAACCGCTGTTTACATTGATCTGCCATTTTCCATCTAATGCGCAGGACACGTACATATACATGTGCATAATATATACACGTGCATACATGGGTCAAGCTTCATTCTGCTGACATTTTCTCTGCGGACCTTTCAGCAGTCTCTAAAATATTCATGTGAAATCGCAAGCTCAATAGAGCCTTTTGTTCTACATCATGACTGACATCTACACCTGAGGCAGACAAGGACTCATTGCCCATGATCTAAAGTGCTCTGGGAAGTTCCGAAGGTACCGTCAGAAGATAGAAAGAGAACAACAGAGATTTTTTTTAGTGATAGAAAAGAGGTTGACGACGGCTTCTTTTCCTCAGACATAGCTGCCGTTGAATAATGCTCTTTGCGTGGAGATTGAGTAATACCTGAAAGTTGTTTTCCCAGGCCATTTCAGTGGTGAAATTTCATGTAATGCTATCTCTTTCTGCATCTCCATTCATTTGATGAATTTTTCGCACGAGTGCTGAGAGTTGTTGTGGAGTGTTGGTCCAGATCGATTTCTTTTTCTTGTTGTAACATGAGCCTGTTTGAACTGTGGTACAAGTTTACTCATGCATGGATGAAGGCAAACATGGCTTTATAAAATGATCATTCTCTCTTTTCTACCATCTGTATCTTTGTTTTTCTCTATTCCTGTTTAAGCTGGTAGCTTTGGAACATGGTTGCTGGTTTCCAGGTGATCGAAGTTGGACTGTAAAAACATGCATGTAATAAATAAATCCATCAAGACTCTATTAACTTTAAAGTGCTTCCAGCTCTCTCTCTGTAATATTGAAATATGAAATTAATTATGCACAATTAGGCGCAATGATATTATGCAGTGCCTGAAAATGCTCCTTAAATAGGAGAAATGTTGAAACTCTTTGAAAATTTTTGAGCGAGATGCTAATGGTCTAATCAAATTCAATGATCTGTGCTAAGCTGCAGCTAAAAGTGCTACCTCCGGACCTAGAGATTGGCTGAATGGAATAGAAAATGGAAAATTGATTTGGATTCAAGTCAGATGTTTAACTCAAGGAGAGTTGAAAAGTGTGCTTATTTTCAAAAGTAGTGGAATGTTCCTTTTAACTGTTCTTTTAACTAGTCCTGGCCTTGGTCCAAGCTGGTCAATGGATGGTTGACCAGTCAAGCATGTTCAAAAAAACCATCTGGTTTGTTTCAGATCCAAACTGTTTGCTTGTACCAGCCAGTGCCCAGCATGGACCAGTTTGGACTAGCAGAAACCAGCTGCCATGTTTTTTTTCTCATCACTTTTTATTTCTTGTTCCTTGTATATATCTCTCCCTTTTCCCAGGCTTTTCCAAGTGGGCCAAGTTGTTATTTGCACGTCTTGGGTGCAGAAGAGGAGGGGTTTGCTTAAGGGGGAGAGAAAACTCTCCAGCAATGAAAAAACTGCAAGGCAGGCTAAAACATTGATTGGTTCTCAGGCTGTTGCCATGGTGTCAGGTCACTCTCCTCGTCTCAGCCAAATGGTGTATAACTTGTAGCATCCCAGAATTACACTGTTGTTATGACAACAGACAGGAAGTGAAGTATTGTTATCACAGTTATATAAAGGCTTTATTTTCTATAATAAATCTTGTGCCAAGAAAACATTCATTTGCACTGGGGAATCTTTCATAACACAAGAGAATTCCAATAATAATGTCTAGCCTTATTGCCAATTGAGGTTAACTGTAGCATTTTGTCACAGAGCTGAAGAGCTATATTGTTCTGAAACATGCGTTATGATGTAAATAAATAGAAGCGGTGTTGCAGGAAACATATAGACGTAATAAAAGCTCTGCCTGTTTTTTTTTGGGTTTGTTTTTTTTGTTCAGCTTTTGAGACACGGATGAAAATAATATGTCTTTGTTCATTAACGAAGCATGTTTGTTAGTGTTAGTCTCACAGTAAATGCCAAAGGGCAAGTTAAAGTGTATGTCAGATTTCTGAGATATTTCAGTTTGAATTAGACTAATGAATACCCCAGAGTCCCAAGTCAAAGTTGGATATAGGCCTATGTAAAGGGCTTAATGGAGGCATAATTTTTTGCTCCTTGCTTTCAACAGTTTGGATAATATCATTTCAGGCCAAATCAAAGCCCAAATAGAGAGAGATTAGGCATTCCCCTGAGAGAAGCGGAGAGTGTATGTGTAATTTTTCCATTTACAGTATTCATTTTATTCAAAAATTTATATTTTTTTTCATACCTTTCCAATATAGTTGGGTGCATTTTGGAATGGCAATAAAATGCCTGGTGAATGAATCACGAAGGTTGCCTGAATTGTAGAGGGAACCAACAAATAAATCAACCTGTGCAATTCAGAAGTGAGACATTATATTACCATCCCAAATGGCACCAAACCCTACTGGAATGTGGAATCATATGGAACCTTTTTAAAATTTTTAGATAAATTGATATCAAATAATGCCTCATGTCTGAATAGCAGATGGAACCAACATATAAATTAATGGTGCAGTTTTCCCGCTTCAACCATACAGTGGGTATGGAAAGTATTCAGACCCCCTTAAATTTTTCACTCTGTTATATTGCAGCCATTTGCTAAAATCATT
>JAUMHE010000056.1:5764635-5796542 GCA_032359235.1 Enteromius mattozi
TCTGCAAAAATGTCAACAATTCTGTGTTTTTCTGTCAATATGGGGTGCTGTGTGTACATTAATGAGGAAAAAAAAATGAACTTAAATGATTTTAGCAAAATTTAAGGGGGTCTGAATACTTTTCACATCCACTGTATGTGCAATGGATCATTTGTGGTGCGATAGAGACTTTTGTTGTAGTACATTTTTCTAAAGCGAGCAAAATCCCTCACTGGCAAGAAGATGTAGTCTTTTGTGTTTGAATGTTTTAATGTAGTTATGTATAAAAAAAAAATAAAAAAAAATTAAATTTGCTAAGCAACATTGATTTTCTGTTCTGTCCTTTGGGCTTGTGCATTAACAGGTACTCACTGTGCTTCTTTGAAGTACACACTAGCAAATATTGACTTTTCAATAAGGCAAATATGCTCAGTGTGATGCACTTAAAAACAATTAAAGCACTGCTGACTACCACGCAGTGCACAAATCCACTGACATAATAAACAGAACTGTTTGGTTTTCAATCTGAATTATAATACTTATGTTTATTATGTTTGCTAAGGCAGTTTGACTAAGCCTTTGAGAGCTCTTCTATGCCAAAGTGTTGACGTTAGAGAGATGGTTCACCCAGAAATGAAAATTCTGTCAATAATTACTCACCCTCCGTGAGACTTTCATTCGTCTTCGAAACACAAATTAAGATATTTTTTGGTTAGATCCGAGAGGTTTCATACCCAGCAACTCAACTATGATATTCAAGCTCCAGAAAGGTAGTAAGGACATACTTAAAATAGTCCATGTGACATCAGTGGTTCATGTCTTGAATATGCGCTGAAGACTGACATGCAATAGAAGAAATTGTTGATCGAAATATTTTTGTTTTCTTTGCGCACAAAAAGTATTCTTGTAACTTCATAAAATTACAAACTCTGTCTCTGGGGCGGTACCTTTTCAAAAGGTACATGTTTGTACCTAAAGAGTCCATTTTGGTACCTTAAAGGTACATATTAGTACTAAAAGTGTACATATTTGAACCTAATGGGTACAGAAGTGTACCTTTTGAAATTGTACTACCCCGGTGACAGCTTCTGTACATTTATTTCTGAGAGTGTTGCTGTTTATGCAGGCTCAGAAAGCTTTTGGATTTCTTAAAAAAAAAATCTTAATTAGCGTTCTGAAGAAGAACAAAGGTCTTACAGGTTTGGAATGACATGAGTGTGAGTAATTACTGACAGAATTCTCCTTTTTGAGTGAGCTAACCCTTTATAGGTTATTTATCTCTATGTTACCGATATCAAAGATTTTCAGTTTTTAAAAAGTCAGGTAATGCCACTATATTTTGAAGAGTGAAAAGATTACAAGACTAAATTAAGAGAAAATATGACTTGACCTAGAGTTAAATAAAGTCAGACAGCAGCTTGGGAGTAAACCTGTCTGATGTTGTCACAAAGAGAATTCATAAATGTGATCTGGCCATACCATGTTTATTTTGACAGGTAGAGTCAAACTGCCTCTGACGCTCATGAGTTAATGTCTGCACATCTTCTTCTTATCTCTTTGAACAGGTAAATTGTTGTGGAGGGGAACCTTCTCTGCACCCTCTACCTTCCTCATGACCCCACTCTCCCTGTTTCATCAGCTCCCGTGAAGATACGTAACACTCTCTAATACACACTGACAGCATGACGTCCGCTGCCCAGATTCTGGCCCTAAAGCTCTCCCCACCCTCTCAGGATGGGAGTCCAGAGCGTCTGTTCAGCTGTGATGAGGACATTGAACGGCGCTATGAGGTGGTCCCGTCTGTCGTCTGCTCTATGTGCTGCCTGTTTGGCATCATCTACTGCTTCTTCGGTAGGTTACGAAGGATGAATGATTATTTCTAGAAAATTTAGATCTGTCTGGTTTAGAGATATGTAGATTTACATAAGAAGCATTACTCAAAACAAGCCCAGATTCTGGCATGACCTGAATGCATGGGTTATGTTTTTGTCTCATTATCACTAACATTGTTTCAGTTGTGGTTGTTTATGACCAAATTTAATTCACCTAATAACCATCTGAATGTGACAACCAGACAAGGGTGACAAATCTATGTGCCTCTCTATTAGATAAGCTTTATCACTTTCACTTGACTGTGAAATTTGCTTTCACTGCCCATTACTTGCTAGGAGAGAGAGGGAGGATTGAGGCTATCTCAGCTGTGACGAACAGCAGCTTCTCTCTGTGGCATTCTGGCCCCAGTGTGACTACGTTAAAATGTTAAAACATGCTGTTTATTCTTCCTGCCCTTGTGCTGCCAATTTGGGCCATTATTAACAGTTCTAAATTGCATCAGGTGAAAGCAGATAACCTCTTAGTGAAAAAGCACAATGCATTATAAAAGGCTTCTGTTGATTTAAAAGCTACTTTTGTACAGTAACTGTAGCAACGGAATAGGCGTTAATGGCATAAACACCTTCACTCAAGACAATTCTGATGATCCCACTCATATGTTATCAAACAAAATGTTTATCTCTGGAATTTCAAGTAAGAGCTGTTCTAGAAATTACCTTTAAAAACAAGCCCAGCAATGAACAATGTCTTATATCTCATTGAATATATACTAAGTTTGGGTGATTTTTATTTTTCCATTTCATTCTGTATTCATCATGATATTTATTTTGTAAGAAATGCATTCCACATGTTAGACCTTGGGAATGAATTTAATGTAACATTTATTTACATGGAAACCACATAATAAGCTGTTTTTAATTTAGGGTTCATTGATATATGTTGTAATTTTTCCCAAATTCTATGTTTTCCATTTTATAATTTTTTTTGTGAATTCAGTTTTTTATGATTTATTACAAATTTGTCATCAAAAATGGTATCTAATGAAATGAATTTGCTTGAAAAGTTGAATAGATTCGAACATAATAAATTTACGCAAAGAATATTTTAAAAAAAATGAAAATATAACAATTAACATTTTATTTTTTGTCAAATAAGGTCCTGCACAACAGTGTATACTCTGTACATTAAACCCTGATAAAATTTCTTGTTTGTACAATATTCATTAAATATAAATATATAATATAAATATAGCAGTAAATTACATAAAGTAAACAAGCTTTTAATTTGACGAAGAGGATTGTTTCAGTGTGTATTTTGAATGTAATTGTTCACCTGTAGCTTAAAATTGCATGAACCTTGACAAAAATGTCTCATGTATTTCTGCTGTTAGACTTATCCACATTAAATAAAAATTTTCAGACCTTATCATCGTTTTCAAAATTTAATTGCTATGCCATTTGCAAATAAAATAAAATCTCTTCCCAAATCCTTTTCTTTCCCACCTCCTCTACTATCCACTATCTTGTCCTCTCCACCCTTCTTCTCTTGTAGGGTATCGCTGCTTCAAGGCTGTAATGTTCCTTACGGGTCTGATGTTCGGTTCCATCATCATCTTCATGCTCTGCTATAAGGAGAGGGTCATGGATACTCAGCTCAGTGTGGAGGCCAGTGTGGGCATCGGCCTGGGCATTGGCACGTTGTGCGGTTTGGTAACTATGTTGGTCCGCAGCGTGGGGCTGTTCATGGTTGGACTTCTCCTGGGTTTACTGGTGGCCCTGGCCTCTCTGGTGGTTCTGGAGGAGTTTTATCACCCGAGGACAGTGTGGCTTCCCCTGGGTGTGCTGCTGGGCTCGGGCATGCTCTTTGCTGTGCTCACGTTGCAGTGGCAGCGCTGTTTCACCACCCTTTCCACCGCCGTCTTCGGATCAGCTGTGGTGACTGTGACTGTGGATTATTTTGTCGAGCTCTTTGCTTTGACACGCTATATCTATGAGAGGGTGAAGGTGGATCCGCCTCGGCCAGTGTGTTGGTTCACATGGGTGGTCATGGGAGTCTGGCCCGTGCTGGCGCTGCTGGGTGTTCTTATTCAGTGGAAGGTCACAGCTGAAGGATATTCACACACTGAAGGTAAGTTTAGCAAGGGATTGTGGGGAAAAGGATAAGGCTGTGACTTAAAGGGATAGTTCACCCAAAATGAAAATTTTGTCATTTACTTTATATTTTTTCCATACTATGGAAATCAATGGCTATGGCTACCATCAACAGCAACAGCAAACATTCCAAAAAATTATCTTCCTTTGTGTTCAACAGAAGATAAAAACTCATACAGGTTTACACAGTCTGTGAACCAGACATTGTGCAATACAGTGACATACAATAAAAAGGTATCTTTTTCATGATAATCTTGAGTTTTTGTTCCAGCTGTGACAAGCGTCAGCAGATTCTATACAAACTGTGACAATGATAATCTTAGGAACTAATCATGTACTTCATAATTTATCTTAAAAGTCTCTAATTTAAGTTAGGATAGGTCTTGAAAATATGTTAAGAAATATGTTAGAAATGTGAACTCATCAAGTTTATTATTACTTAAAATATGTACTTTTAATAATGTTAAAAAGGTTTAATATTTATGAATTTGATTATAAACATATTCATTTCGATATGAGTGCAATGCACTTTCACAGAGATCCCACCCAAACAATCCTTTGTCAAATAAGGTCTTGCACAACAGCGTATTGTATTCATTAAAACCTGATAATATATCTCGGTTTTACAATATTCATTAAAAAATAAACTAATGTGAATATAGCAGTAAATTACAAACAGTATTATAAAATTAAATTACTATGCAGTCATAGTATTTAAATAAATTAAAATGTCAAAAGATGGTACCAGTCACTAAGTATGTACTTTTAATAATGTTAAGCATGTTTATGAATTTGATTATAAACATATTATGTTCAAAACTCAAAAACAAAGGTCCACTAGGTAGTGCATCCATCCATGCTCATGGTCAATGGAGTATACTTTAAATGGCTCTGTGCACTCAACTGTGTGCTAGGAACACAGAAAATGAAGTAGATTCTGGACTTTAGTTTAATACAAGTGGTGTCAAATCCTAGTCCAGTCCTCAAGAGTTTACAGAAATCACCCCATACTCTTATAAAGCGCTGTTAGATGCTTTAGACATTTAATGTGGTTTTCAAATCCACAGGCGACGTTAAGTGCACTCATTCAATCTTATAGTGCACTGTAAAAATGATTGTACAACTAATGTACACTTAACCAATAGCCATTAGAGAATACCCATGCATTCTGAGGGTCATGCTTCTTGCCAGATTGTGTCCAAAGACCTTCAGATGTATTCGGTGTCTGATTTTGATCACATGTTTTCATTTACTCATTCATTAGTGGAGTAATGATGGGAATAGTGAATAAGGGTATAGAGGGTGATTTCGGATAAAGCCTAGTAATCCTGAAGCCCTTGATTAACTGGTTCAGCTGTGTTTAATTAGGATTGGAGCTGTGTAGGATTGAGTCCCTACAGGAGCATGATTGAACATCCCTTGTGTAACAGTAACATCACCATTAAAACTTTTAAGCGCAAAAGAGTGTATAAATAAATATGCCTCTTTTAGTTCTTTAATATTTCAGAAATTGATTTTCATAATATGGACAAAAGAATCCAAACCGTTCTTCAAAATACCTTCTTTTGTGTTCTGCAACAGAAAGAAATTCATATGCACCGAATAAAGTGAACTATTCCTTTAAGAGGACGTCCCCCCATGGACTTCATTACAACAAGGTGTCTTTCTGAAACTTCCCCCTGGGTATCCCGGGTGTTTTGAGGTGATAAGGTTTTTGGCAGTTTTCTATTTATGGGTGTCCTAGTTAATTACTTGCTGTGGTAGTGATCCTGTGGAGATCAGACTGGCTCATCTGTGCCCTGCATACAAGCTCTTACAGTCTCAGAGTGATCAATGGGAAGGCCTGACCTGAAATCCATGAATGGGGATTTTTAAATTGCTTCATCACTGCCTTGCAGAAAGCAACCACCATCATGAAATTTCCAAGGGTAGAAGTCACACTCACTATAGATCTCATTCGAGGGATGCCATATTGAATTTAAAGTAAATGAAAATAAAGCTATGAGGGATAGACAGTGGCACACACTGTATAAATGTCCTGAATCATTTCATTTCTATTACTTCAAACCGTTTTTACTGACTGAATAGTTTTTTGTTTTTTTCCCGAATGAAGTGGAACAGTCGATATGTTGCTAAACAATAGTACAATACATTGAATGCACTGTACTTGTATCCTGTCAGAAATGAAATATACCTTGACCAAGGTCTATGACTGATAACTAAGAGCAAGAATAGTTATCGCATAATAAGAATGGAATTGTGGGAAGGTGAAATCAAAGGACCTTGAGTAGTTCTCTTTTAAACATACGCATAAATACTGTACTTTACCTTGTCAAGTGCAAGGCTAAACAAAACGCTCTAATATTCAGAATTAAAGTGCGCACTGGGAGAACAGGCGGCGGGAACTGCGCTGGGGGTGGTTGCCATGACTACAAGCTGGGCCCTTGTTTGGTGGGAATGGGGGAGGGGGGCCACGACAAGGAAGGGGCAGAAGAATAGAGTCAAGGGTGGGAGGAGTGTTTTCTGAGGGGGAAAGCGAGAGAGAAAGATCATTACATGAATTCCCTGACAGATGGGCAACGAAGCTGTTGAGGCACAACAGAGTGACTGAATGGGCAGAAATAATCCGTCTGTTTTTAATAATGACAGAACAGAATGTCAGTTTGGCCCTGCGCAGAGCAGAATGTGTCAAAACACTCAGCGGTTTGTTTATCAGCTTGGCTTTGGACCACTGTTTGAGAGACCCAGCCTGTACACACTGCATCGTGTCTTTACAGAGTAGAATAACGCCTCTGTTTTGCAGTTGTGACCTTAAAGCTGTGTAAGAGAATATCTTCCATTAATATCTGTCTTAATTCTCTTTTTTTTATCAGTCTTTATCAGTCACCAGCAGAGACGAGTGCAGCTAATGCGAATTCGTCAAAAGGAAGAAAGAAGGGAATGCCGAAAGAAAAAGAAGAAAAAGCCACAGAAACAGCCGCCGCAGCAACAGAAGTACCACCACCCCCCTCAAACCAACCCTCATCCACCAAACCCTCCTCCCAAACACCAGCCTCCGGAGCCCACCCACCGCCGGAAACCCAACACCATCCGCCGCTTCGATGGAGATGTGCTTTCTCCAGTAAGTATCAGTCGTCTGTCTCGTCGCAAATCCATCTGCCAGTTCGCATTATCTTGAAATCAGAGCTGCGAAACCTGACAAACCAATCCCTATGCTTATCTTTTCAATTTATCAGAGATTGATTGCACGTTCGCTTTTTTTCTTTTAGAGTTACATCCAGAACTTCCGTGACAGACGTACGGACAGGAGGGGCTACTCTCATGGCAGGTTGATTAGCGGCTCACATGTTGTAGATTTGGACTATGACTACGGCTCCCAAGTGCCCCTAACAGCCCATACAGGCCCCGCTGTGAGAGGTTGACCCTGCACCCTTTAATGAACAGGAATTACACTGAACAAACCATTCCGAGAACTGAAAACTTTGTGGCCGGATCAGATCTTAGAGCATGCAATCACAATGGCTGACGGGATTTCATACCGGAATCCATTTGCTGTATTCACATGTTTTTTTGCAAATGGATCGTATGCCTACAAAACAATGCGTAACCACAGTATGGCTCTGTTCTCTTGCATTTAACTCCATTATGTATTGCTGAAGATGGTTGTGGTATGTGTGTCTGCTCCTCCAAAGCTCATCTTCCCATTATTAGGCTGCTGTTTCACTCCGTCAGAGAAGAACGGTCTCATTACCACAGCAGAAGTTTTAAAGGAGGTCCATTATGTTCAATCTCGGGACCAAATACAGCCTTGGCTTTTATGCGACTAGACTGTCATTAAGCATGCATGGTTTCTGCCAGACAGACTATTTGTGTATCTAGTTTACAGATTCAAACTTCAGTCCTCCTGACTTTTAAAGATGTTTCAGATAACATTGTGTTTACAGCACGGGCAGGGAGGTGTGTAACCTGTTTCAAATGGCTTTATCTGCTCTGTGTCAGGGCCTACACAAAATCTGTCAAATGGTGTACGGTGGACACAATCTCTGTTCAGTCTGAGCCTATTGCACAAGCATATACTGAAATGTGCGTTTATCGTTAGCCAATGCATGTGGGGAAAGTGCCACCATTGCTTTTGTGTTGTAGATGTACACTTTAATCTCTCTTCTTTTTTTTTCCTGTTTATTGTTTAGTGTCTAGAGACTGTTTGGGTGGCTCCCAGTTAAATCTCAGGGGCTGTGGCATCGAGAAGAGCCCTAACGATGTAACTGTGAACACTAAGGGGTTTTGTGTGAGTGATTTAAGTGTCCTTGCCTACAAGAGAGAGTTTTGAAAGGGATTAAAGAAAGATGCCTAAGAAGGATGGAAGAGATTTACAGTGGTGGACTTCTCACAGAAAAAGATTTTGTGTATTTCTGTGTGTGTAGAAAGCATGAAAGGGAGAGAAATAGACAGTGAGTCTGGATGTGTATTTTGTTTGTGTGTGTGTGTGTGTGTGTATGGATGTGTGAAAGCATTTGACATACTGTGAGCCTGCAGTAGATTGGCAGCAGGGTTAAGTCTTAATTTCTGATTTACCTTAATGTTCGGATGCGGGGTGATTTCACACCCAGTTTCCCATCTGTGTTTATCAGGGCTGTCGGAGCAATGAAGAGTCAAAGTCTAATCTTTCCCTCACTCTGAAGTAGTGAAAGGGCTTAAATTCCTCTCTGTTTGCCATGTCTTTTAAAGTGACAGATTGGCTCTCTTGTAAATTTTTGTACATTGTCTGAATGTAAATATGCTTACATGCGATTCTGTATTATTACTAGTGCTTTGATTAATTTTATAATTTCTTTTTCCTAATCAGAGGTTACATCTGTTTGTTGAAGACCTGTCTTTTGAATTGTCCCATTGATAGTCATTTGTAATTATAATTTATTTCTAATTTATTAGATTAAGACTTCAAGTGGAGCTCTGTATGTGATTAAATTGATGTTTACCATTATTATTATTATTATGATGATGATTATTATTATTATTATTATTCTTGAGCATGTATTTGTACAGTACTGATAACCATAAATGTTGTACTCCTGAAGTCAAGTACATGTGTGTATGTGTCCATTTTCCTCTTAACACACTGCTGTTTAAAAAAAAAAAGTTGGCAGATAGATGGCGAAGAACATGGCGGTAGATGCCTTTGAGGCATGGGGTGAAACATATTAAATTGTGTGAACTAGTTCCCGGTAGGAGTGTGCCAACAATAAAGACAAAACATGCTCAAGTAGCTTTGTGATGCACAGCATAATTTTCCATTTTGAAAATAAATGTGCATATATCCCTGCAGGGGTAGAATTCATTTACACAGAGGAAAATGAAAACTCGCATTAAAATGGATTATTGTTGTCATCCTATTGTTTTACTTGCAAATTGATGGAAAAAGCTACAGATGTGATTTCAGCGAGCTGCAGTTTTTCATAGTACAGAAATACTCCTTTTATTTGACTCTGTTGGATAGTGTTGACTGACAAATTATGTATTTGCTTTTATGCAATGGTAACTATCATGTTTTATAAGGTAAAAGAGTCAAGTTTATGTCTACTGAGTCTCAGACCAAGGGGGTTAACTGGTAATGCTTCTCTTTCATTCATGAGTATGTGCTCAAAATACACTTTTCTGTGGTGGTCTAGATTCTCTTGATTAGAAGACACTATCAGCTAGTTTTAGCATGATTATATGCTCCCAATTACAGCCTGTTTTGTACACTGTTGTATTAATAGACCCATAATCTCTGTGTGACATTTCTTGTCATTACACTTAGAGGGAGAACCTCATCTTTAATTCAACACTAACAATACCAACAACTACTATCTTAGCAAAAAGGTACAGCACTGGGACACACAAGCTGCGTATCCTTCCATTGGTCTAACACAGAACTGCGTATGTTAAAGATAATGATTTGATGCTCTCCAAAATGGCGCTACATTAGTCGTTATTTTTATTTTCTTTCGTACAAATAGTTATCGTACAAATACGTTACGGTTGAACGACGTCTTTCATACTTTTCTGCACCTTGACCGTAGTCAATGGAACAGCCCCCTGGTTTTCATCTAAAATATCTTAAATCTTAACACTTATCACCTTCAATTTAGTCAATTCAATTATATCAATTTTCTCATTCTTATTGTCCTCTTACTGCATCTAAAACAGTGTGTCCAAGGGTTCAATCATTCATATGCTATAAAATGAATAAAAAAAAAATTTTTTAATGATGAAAAAGAGCTTGTTTTATCAAAAGCAACACTTAATTATATCTCCTATCAAAGCTAGGTTGTTTTTTAATAACATGTGTGTTTCATAAGATTTTAAAGTTGCGTCCTCGCTTTTTGTCAACACTGTCAGAAATGAATAAGAGCTTTATATACAATAACATACTCAATGTTTGTTGTGTTTGTTTTATTACAGTAATTAATTGATCCTATATATTGATCCAGACGTGTCAGCTCCATCAGATGAATATTTTGATAATACTTCATTATGATATTTCATATATGTTGTGGAATTGTTGGTCACATGTGAAAGTGTAATCTGTCTGCTAACATGAGAATGTGTTTTGAAATGTGAAACACATCTTGACTACTGTTAAAGATAAAGTTGAAATTATATGACACAGTCCAAGGTAAAAAGCACATTTTGTTAAAAAAAGAGAAACGTTGGGAGGTTGTGTCAAAGCGTAGCTCAGTAGCTTATTACATGTAAGATTCATATATGCAATTTAATTTGTCTGAGTACAAGGTTTTGTCCCACTTCTCAAGAATGACTGAGCCCTTTATTTAACTGCTATAAATTCACTGCAAACCACGGCTTAATGCTTTTATAAACGTAGCAAGGTTTCACAAAATACAACAAAGCAAATACAATTTAATGATATATCAGAAACTGTTGTGGTTGCAACCATAGATATATAAAACATGTTTATAACAAATAGTTGCCAAGCAACACAGAAACAAAAAGACGTGAATGTCTTTAGAGCACTCCGATCTATAATAGAGAAGTCACACACACACATATATATATAGACATATCAGTGCTTTAGAGTTAAAGTGTTTATAACAGCTTTGAACGCGGCTCATTCAATCAGAATCAAGGACCGGAAGCAGTGTTCAAAATGATGTTAACCCGGGGGTTAAATGTAATGAACTCCCTGAAGCCCACATAGCACCCAAGTGACAAAAGCATCATTTCTTTTTTTATGTGTGTGTTTTTGAAATCTGGTGCTAAGAAAAGTCTCCGCATGCTAATCATGTCTATGTCTTTGGTGTACTTTGTGCCAAATTATATCAATTTAATTAGATTCAAATTGGATTAATTTTTATCACTTGTCTCAACATTGCAGGGAGGTTTGATTAATTCAAAGATTAAAGGTTTTGATTTCTCCAGCTTGCAGCAGCATTACTCTTTCTTTTCATTTTTATTTTAAAACCCACCTTGCACTGACACAGAAACAGACATGCAAGCCTGAAACAACACAGCCCAGGAGGCCCTCTAAAGGTCAGAGTTGACGCTAATAAAAGAGTCTCATTAAGGTTATGATGATGCATTCATAACTGTGAGGTGATAGAGTGAAGGGTATAGTGCACGTATTCGACCGCCTTCGCCTCAGGAACAAAGAGCTGGATGCTGAATTAGGACAGAAGGTGGTATTTTACGGTGAAATCTCTTAGCATGGTTTACTCAACCTGTCAGTTTATTCCCTGTTGTGATTTATTTAGATCTCTAGCAAGCACATGTTGGTTTCAAACAGCAAGTAATAAATGTTTTGTCAACTATACTCTATGTGGGTGTTTTCATAAATGAAAATTGTAATCTTATGCAATTTATTGATTACAATTTTCAGTTTACAGAATAAAATGTTTGTTTCATAATTATTTTCCTATTTTTATATAAGGCTATTTAATATTTGAAATACTCGGGATTGACAAAAGGTCAGCATGGGTAACAACAGTTCATGTTGAAATTCAGTATCTTTGTATAGCCTAGTGTTGTTGGCTACACATACATTTATTTCAGTTGAAAAATAATTATTGTTTTACAATATATTACGCATGAGAATCCAAAATCACAGAAGCCTTCTGATTTATAGAAGGAAAAGCAGTAAAGTGTATTGTCTTTGTTTTTGTTTTTTTAATATCAAATACCTAAATTTAATCTTTTACTATATTGTAGCATGAGATTACTCCAAAATTACAGAAGACTGTCAATTTTATAGGAGGAAAATATGGTGCATTTTATTACAAGTTATTGTAGTAAATCAACTTAAGGACAGAGGCCTTCAGTTTTATAGGAAGAAAATACAGTGTAGTTTATTGTTGTCTTTTTGTAACAGTGAAACAGCTTCTCAGATATGACCCTACCACACATGCACACATACATTCATATCAACTCTGATATCTTTTGGCCACATTCAGGACTCTCCAGACAGTATGCATATTATGCCATTTTGCTCGTTCTCCCTCTTGTTCTTCAGCTCACTTTTCCTTTTTGCCTGCGTCATCCACATATGCAGTAATGGGTCATGGTAATACTGGGCGTGTGCATAGAAAGCCTGTGGCCATCAGTGAAAATGTAAGTTAGGGAAAGGGATTCTATGAAACTCAATCTGTTTCACTGGCTTTACATGATGTCCTGCTGGTGCTGTGTGGACTCGCTGACGACCTGAAGAGAGAGAGAAAAAAAAGGGAATGATTAGAGTGACGGAGCCTGAATAGAATACAGATGATTCACATGCACAGATGGCTGCATATACATGTTGGGGAAAAAAGAGAAACGCTTAAAGCGAATGGTTGATACGCGGTAATAAGGAGCAGAGACAGCTGGGAGAGGCATTTCTATAAGTTAAAACAGGCCATTTCCTGCTGGCTAGTGCAAGGACACATTCTTTGATAAATGAACTTCTCCATATGTGTTGTGCAGAAACACGGTGATATTCAGCAGAGCAGAAAACAGATATTAACAGTGATACACATGAGAATAGGAGGATTCTGTAGTGAAACCCAGTGCTGGTTAATAGGGAACAGGGCGTTTTTGGAAACAGACTGTACAAACAGATGAGCCGTGGCTGAACTTACACACTGAGCACTGAGGGCATTCATGCCCTCACTTGTCCTAATCTAGAGCAAAATAGAAAATTATTTTGAGGATAATGATTTAATGCACTCATATACAGTACATACTGTATGTAGGTGTTTGTGTATATATAGCGAATATAAGATTAGGCAGCC
The DNA here is from genome assembly GCA_032359235.1 of Enteromius mattozi. Taxonomy (NCBI): domain Eukaryota; kingdom Metazoa; phylum Chordata; class Actinopteri; order Cypriniformes; family Cyprinidae; genus Enteromius; species Enteromius mattozi. Next base: position 5,777,858 of record JAUMHE010000056.1, read on the forward strand.
TGTAAAATCCATAAATTATTAATATCCATAATTGTAGCAAGCAATTACTAGCCTGTTAGCGAGTGTTTGTGCGTTTTAGTTACCTCGCCATCCCGGGTCTCAATAGTCTTGATCAGAACTGTTTTCTTAGAGTGGACTTCAGATGAACGCTGTTGTTGTTGCTGCTGGTGGTGCTGCTCTGGGCTTGTCTCTATGGCAACAATTCACAACCACGCCATCATTAAACTCGCCCTCACATGGTAAATACATAAATACTGCATTCTTGATATCATCATTAGTTAAGGTACTCAAACACAACAAAGCAGATGGAGAGGTAAGTATTTAAAAAAACAATGGTTTTGCCCCCCCTTGTGGATGAAGAAGACAAGTTTTGGCCAAAGATCTCTATTATTAAAGAGACAGTTAATCCAAAAATCTTTTTCTTGCCCTCATGTTCATTCAGACTTATAAGACTTTATACTTGTTTGTTTGTTTTAGAGATGAGAGTCGTGTTCAACATTGTTTTGAAACCCCAATGGCTTTTACAAGCTATTCTACAGAATAAATTATATATGTGTCATATATGTTTAAAGCTATGGCAGAATTATAATTTTTTTTGGTGACTTGTCCTTTAAGGAAGTGTTAAAGTAGTTGTTCTTGTAAAGAACCCACCTCTGAAACTCAAGGAAGAGAAGGACTGCACAGGCAAGGAGATCCTGAAAATACCAAAAATAAAGCTTTATTATATCAGTTTAGGGAGGAATAAGCAATCATCTGTCTAAATACTTTCTATCTCTTACCTGCTCTCCTCTCCTTCCAGAAGCTTCCTGTAGGTGGCGATCTCCACGTCAAGTGCCATCTTAACATTCAGCAGATCCTGGTACTCACGGAGATGACGAGCCATCTCGTCCTTCATTTTTGCGATTTCACTCTCAAGACGGGCAATGGTGTCCTGATAACCACTGGCCTCATGACCCATCCTCTCCTCCATCTCCCTCATTTGCCTCATCAAAGACTCATTCTGTCAAAAAGTTGGAGAAAGTGAGAAGCAAGGACTACAAGTAGGGAGAAACTGATGTACAGAGGGAAGAGGAAAAGCTGAGTTGAGATGATCTGAGTGGAATATTAATAAAAACTGTGGATGAGTTCCAGTAGATATTCCTAGCACTACTGTGGACCATTACAGGCTCTTTGCTGAATCAAATTTACTCACTGAACACCTGGGGAAACATATTAAGGACTTCATAATTGGTAATAAGATGGATTCAGGTGTGCTGAGGCTCAGCTAATATTTGTATTGGCTGGGAAATAATAACTCGGCTTACAGCCCATGCACAGAATCTTTAAGGACTTACGGTTCCCTTGAGAGAGTCGATCTCGCAAGTGTAGGACTGGAGCTGGTGACGGAACTCCATGGTCTCCATCTTGGCTTGTCTGAGAGCATCATTATTCTTGTTTACCGCCTGGTTCAGATCTGACACCTGCAGGCGAAACAAAACAGTTTAGCTCAAACACCTGGCTGCTTTCAGTCTAGATACATAGATCTCAATTCAGCCTTTGTGTGCCTGTCCAAACTGCAGATGCAGACCTTAGACTTGTACCATTCCTCAGCCTCAGCAATATTCTTGGCAGCGATAGCCTCGTACTGCATGCGGATGTCCCTGAGGGCGGCAGTCAGGTCTGGTTTGGACATGTCCATTTGGACCTGCACCTGACTCTCCTGCATCTGGTTTTGCAGCTCACGGATCTCCTAAAGGAAAAGGTAAACAGAGGGATGTGGCTTCAGACAGCGTATTGTCATTTTACTTGATAAGTTGAGACTTGATGGGTGTATGAAACAAATTAGTGTCACTGTAGTCGAGAATATGTGACTTTGTTCAGTGGCATCTAGGATGTTGAATATTAAGTGTATAAAAAATACACTTTAAAAAATGCAGGTGTCTTATTGGCATTGATGATTCCACGAAGAACCCTAACATCAATAGAACCTTTCAATTGCACAAAAGGTATAATGTTAAAACTGATTACTGATCTCTGAAAGATTCCCAAAATGGTTCCAAAATAGCATTGCTTTGAATACACCCTTTGAGTGTAGCTGTAAGTATTTTTTTCTCTGATAGCTATATGTAATTGTAGGACTGTGAGGCCTTGTAAGGCTTTTTTCTTTTTCCACCGCCCTTCTCACAGCTGCGTCTCGGAGAATCTGTCTCTGTTTAATTATAGGGATGCATCTGTTCCACAGCTTTACACTGCCCCCTCACTGTCAGTGCGCAGCTGACACGCACACAGACACACATGTGACCATTTTATCCTTACATGTCAAATAAAAAGCAGAGAGAGCATTTAAAGAACTTGACTTCAGAGGCTCGTGAGTAAAAGGTCAGTGTACGTGTTGTACGCTCAGTATGAGAGTGGGGGAGGTGAAAGAGATGAACAGTTAGTCACATATAGTTTTGGAAAATGTTGAGGAATGTAACTTTGGATGCATACAAACCTCCTCATGGATCTTCTTGAGGAATGCAATTTCTTCATGAAGGCCCTCAATACGTCTTTCCAGGTCCAGCCTGGCCAGAGTGGCAGTATCTACATCCTGCATAAAGCACAAGAACAATAGAAAGCTTAGCTTTTGGCCTTACACAAAAAAGCCTTCTTAAATACTGACATTTGCTAAAAACTAAAGGTGAAGAACATACAGCTCTAAAAGCAGAGAGGTTGTTCTCAGCTTCTTCTTTCTGGTGGATCTCCTCTTGAAGTCTGTGAAAGAAAGAGATATTAGAGTCTTCACAGAAGTAATTATATGACTTATCATACTTATTAAAGTTATCTAACTAGTCGGGTAAGACTATATGGTTTAAATAAGATGGTCTTTATTGATGTATTGTGTTTATAATTTCTACATGGCCAGAAATAGAGTCTGTTCTAATGGCCAAGGTGTCCTGAGCGTCCTCTATCTTTGAGATATGCTGAGAGTCTTGAAGTTGTCATTCCTTCATGCACAGAGATCAAGACAGTACATTATATTCTCACATACTTCTTGAAGTCACAGAAGGCTCAGGTTTAATGTAAACGTCCCTGAGTCTTTTGAAAGTGGCATGTTGTTAATGTGGCACATATCTGGTTTCATAAACGAAATTGTTGGCTGTCAGATGGCATCTGATATTTTCATCAGAGAGATAAAAGGAGTCGTGCTATAAATCATACAGATTTTTAGGCCCTGTGGGCTCTAAACACTGAAAATAAAGTATTTTTGTTTAGTTTTTTTCATAGTGCTGGGTACAGTAGCAATAACTTTTAGTCATATAATGTGTTGTACTATTTAATCTCTGTGTCATCTCAAAGCAGCCCATCATCAGGTTCACTTTAAACAATGTCTGTGAATAGCAGTTGCTGTTGGTAGGCTTTAAACAGTTATAATTTATTAGTGCTGATAATGTAGGGTGGATGCAGGGCCCTTGAGTGCAATGCACTCAGACAGACACATACACACTAAAGGAGATAAGGGTTATTTTTAGGAACACACATTCTCTGCAGTGCTGGGGGTATATTGAAGAGGCTAATAATAGCAGTCTAATCTGAGCAATGTGTAATGTGATTCTGGGTCCTTTTGCAAATAGGAATAACTCTCATACAGTCTTTCTAACATCATACGCCGACATGAGTCACAGGTTGCTACTAGCAGCTACCGTATACCCTGTCATAAGCATAATTGCATTCATGTTGTCTTTACATCTGAGGTGGTCCTGACCTCTGACTTTCCTGTGGTTTGCGTTTCATGTCTAGTGCACTGCAAAAAAATGCTTTTCTAGCTTAGAGTTTCCAGCCAAAATATCTAGAAATTCTTAAATCAAGAAGAATTTTCAAGACAAGTAATACATTTTTGACTTTTTTTCTGACCATGATGTCATTGTTGGAGAACCTGAATCATATTGTCCTAGAATGCTGGGGAGAAGTTTAGCAGTTAGGAATAGCAGGTAGATGTCTAATGCACTTTTCCAAGCTCTCCACTCAATGACATACCTGAGTTACGAGCACCATCATGACCTTCAGTACGCTATGTGACTTCTTCCAGGATCCACACACTCTTAAAAATAAAAGTTCTAAAAAGGGATGATGTTTTTTTTTTCCTTTTTTTTTTAAATGATGCCATAGAAGAACCCCAAAGAACCTTTTTAGTGTGAAGAACATAATCATAAAAACCTTTTGTGGAATGGAAAATTTTAAAGTTCTTGGAATGGAATCATCGGTGCCAATAAAGAACCTTTATTTTTAAAAGTGTATTATATAATAAAAGTCATTATGGCTCCATAAAGTAAGCCGTTATGTAAACCAAATCACTTAAACACAACACCATTATTGTAAAAGATATTTTTATATGTTTGGTCAACAGCTATGGCAATATGCTGTTACCTCGAACTTCAGTGAAGATGAACACAAAGCTGTCTACATTTAGTCATTTAAAATGCATAGCCCCAAATAATTCTTGAAGTCTCACCTCTGTTTTAGTTTCTGCAGGTCATCGGCCAGGTTGTCCCTCTCTATCTCAATGCGGGACCTCTGATTGGTCACTGCATCCACCTGTCTGCGCAGCTCTCTCATCTCCTCTTCGTACATCTCTGCAATGCGCGTGGGCTCGCGGCCCCGCAGACGTTCGATCTCCACAGACAAGGCTTGGTTCTGCTGCTCGAGGAAGCGCACCTTCTCGATGTAGCTGGCGAAGCGGTCGTTGAGATGTTGCAGCTCGGCCTTCTCATTGGTGCGTGTATTGAGGAAGTCCTGGTTCATGGCATCAGCCAGATTGAAATCCAGCTTCTCACCAAGGCCTGCGTAGGAACGGACCATTGATCCACCACCAAATGAAGCGCGCTGGCTGGAAAACATTGGAGAAGAGGAGGACTTGGAGACTTCATAAACTCTGGAGGACACACGAGAGGATCCGGAGGAACCTGCACGGCCAGAGAAAACGGAGGAGCCCAGGCCGGAGCCGAAGGTACGGCGGTAAGAGGAAGCCGTCTCGGCTGAAGCTGAATATGACTTGCTCATGACTGGGCCTCTAAGAGTTGTACGGTGTGCAAATGCCGGTTTGCTGAAGGTTGTGTGGTAGAATGAGGGTCAAGCAGCAAGAGAGACTATATATAGTGTAGCTAACACCCCATCTGCCCCCACCCACATTTCTCTGTCACTGTTATCACCCCACACGGTGGTCACCTCTCTCTCTTCCTCAGCTGTCATGAGGTCTGGTTTCCAGCAGCTGGGTGGAGCAAATGGATGGAGCATGAGGTGGCACAGGTCACGTCACGTAGAATGCGCTGTCATTTCTGATCGTACAAGTGGATGCTTAACAGGAAGAGCTCTTTTACTACAGTAAAAATACTACTACTTTGAGAATTCTATATGGGTTTTGGCTTATTTAAAATATTCGATTTGAAAAGTTCACCAATTTTATGATTAAGTTTCCTGTAAGTTAAGTTTTAAGTTTTCTTTTCAACAATAATTTTGAACTAGCATACTTCACTTTTGTACCAATAACTAAAGGATGTTTTTTTAAGCCAATCTTCTAGTTAAAATATGATTTGAATCTGAAGTTAGATTTAACCCTCATGGTGTATTTCAGTCATTTTTTTGTTTTCAAAAGACATACATTTTGTTGCATTCAACTAAAACTTATTGACTTTTATCACACAGGGTACAACAAGTAAAAATTAGTAGATAGTTTTTGAGATTTTTATCCCACCTTGTTATCCTTTGTGGTGTTCATGGTCAAAAATAACTTGCCTACTGCTTTCAAATGTCTTGCTGTGTTCTATTATTATCAAATTTGAATTAAATATTTTAATCAACTGGTGCTCTTTCAATTAGCACGTTTTGTATTTCTTTTTAGAACTGATTTAAAGTTTTTCCCTCAAAAACAGATGCTCAGATCAATTTTGTTCTTATTTATTCACTTTCATGTTGTTTTGAACTTGTACGACTTTTTTCTTCTTCTGTGGAACAGAAAATATGATTTTTTTTTAACTTTTTGTCCATGCAGTGAAGGTCAATTGGACAGTGTAGTTAAATTTCTTTAATGGACTTTTCAAAAAATCAACAAAGAAAATAGTACAGGTTTGGCTTGACATGAAGGTGATAAATAATAATAGAAGTTTAATTTTTGGGTGAACTATTACTATTTTGGTTTTGCTTTTTAAACAATTTTAAAATTACAACCCAATTATGAATAATTTTGTGAAATTGAGTTCAAGCAAGAAAATAATGTAAAATGTATTTCCCTGGCCTTTAAATGTCTTCGACTATATAAAATAGTATGCAGTCATGAGAGGAGGTCTTAATATTTTTGATATACCACATCATCCTTTCAATGATGAAATGTTCTTAATTTGTTTTTCTTGTGTCATAAACCCCAACATTGCACCTATTTGTGTCATCAAATATACCAAATGCAATCTCCATGGTTCTGCCTGTTCCCTAAGCTAACCATAGTGAAGCCGATGTTACTCCACAGCTGCTGTCATAGTTATTAATAGACTTCCAGTCTGAACCCCGTCACCAGGCTGCTTTCCTAAGGGCCTCTTGGAAAAAGACTTGATGGGGCAGAGACTCAACAATCTCAAAACACTTTTTTAGACTTGTTTACACAGAATACAAAAGTGTAAATATTAATGGAATATGAGTTAAATGAAAGCATCTGTGTGAATGGAATGTATTGTGGTCATTGTCTCTGGTGTCTAAAAGTGCCTCAAGGAACTTAAACAATGCAATTTACAGCCTCGCAATTTAACACCATCTTTCTGTTCGGGTGGTGGGTTAGTTCATTATTTTCAGCAAACCCAGGCCATCACCTGTGAATGCAGAATTAACCAAAGAAATGTATAAAAAACTGTGTGAGAGTATATATACACACACACACACACACACATTTTTCCATACATTACATTTATCTATTTATTTATATTTTGCTCGTTTGAAAAATGTTTAGACTTGATCAGACTTTTATTGTATGTTGACATTCACTGATGGATTAGAATTTATAGTAGGTCTTTACATTGAAACGTGGTTTGTATAAGTTACTTAGAAGACGTTTTGGGACGTTAGGGTACTCATTCAGATTTTATGACCAAAACCAGCAACGTTACCATGTGTTTTCATCATCACAATTTTTTATCAGTAATCTTATTATCTAATTTATTTTCGGCACACTATGAGAGTAGCCTCTGAAAATTCCTGGGTTACAGAGCAATTCTGGGACAGGCATGTGTCAGATGGGAAGATGATAAAAATGAATTCTGACAAGGTCAAAACACACGGAGTTTATGTTGCCAGGTAACCACAACAGAAATTCAGCAGAGCTTCAATAACAGCTGTCAAATCTATTTATTCAAATAAGATGCATACCATAATGTCTATCGGTTACTTATTAAGTACCTTGCAAAGTTGTTTTTAATTCCTTAAATTGTAATAAATATAGAAAATGAGAACATAATGTCTAAATTTAGCTTCTTCTTTTTTTTCTTCTTTTTAAAATCCGTATTTGTTTGTTGTATTTTAGATAACAGTACCATAAAAATGTATTACTTACATTATCTAAAGAAAAAAATTAATTGTTTTGTTTTATTAAGTCACTAAATAAGAAATTTGACTAAAACATAATGTCTGCTACTGTGGTGTCCCAATGGCGGGACATGTGAAACCACACATGGGTAGGGGTTATGGGAAGTGGTGGGAGTTGCCAAGTAGGTCGTCTTTCAAAAACTCCCTCTGGCTGTCTTAGCAACCCCCCAAACAGGCATACACAGATTCCAACAAGGTGAAATGCCACGCAGAGGGGGTAAAGGGGAACATGGCGAGATTTGGGGACAGAGTTTGAAAGATGCTAAATATGTAAGGGTCCCTCTATAAAACATTTACATAAATAGACCATATTCATCAGACCTTCACAGTCAGAGTCAGAGCAATACTAAGAGAAAAACAAAAATGAAGAGAATGACTGTTCAAAATATTTTTGAGTTTGGAAAATACATTTTTGTTACATTTTACAAATGTACATAATATATTGTCGTGGAGCTAATTATTGTTCACTGCAAAATATATATTTATATATATATATATTGTGCATCATACGGTCCCTATTTGAAACGTATTATAACAGTAGAAAAGCAATCATAGTGTGTAAGTGAGTAATACTGCTCTGACAATATCCGGACAGTTGGTGGCACCACAGCTCAGCTAAACTGGTGCATCTCCATGTAAAATGACGTGTTTTGTTGTTACTTTTTCAATTGGTGGTAGAATATGGTGACGTATAAATGATGATGACATTGGTTTTCTTTTCACAGTGGTTTCCTGTGTCAAACATGCGGGAACATATAACAAATACTCATTTATCATATGTTTGTCAGCCTTAGATAAGGTTTTTGTGTAGTCCTATGTCAGAAACGTTGCCAAACAGGCCCTACATCAATTGTGGTATTAGTTTGTTTTCATTTTAAAATGGCCACTTGGCCTACTTGCTCTACAACTGCATAAAATCATTGCTATTTGAGACCAACCCTTACGAAATTTACCAAAAAAAAAACAACCCCAAAACAAACAAAAACAAAACATGGTTAATAATTTAAACTTTGCATGATTTACATAATCATGGTTTTGCTAAACTTACCATAGTTTGGCTAACAATCAGCATTTGTCATTGGACGTAGATTTACCTCATATTTACTTGATATCAGTTCTTTCCTCAGTGAAATGTTCTGTCATTGTCCTTTTCACTTTTCGTGGAGGGAGGAAGGAATTGATCATCTTCTGCAGTCAATGTTAGCCACACGTCCTGCCCACTTTTCATTCCAAAGGTAAACATGGTATCAGATGTATAGTCTCTAGGTCCCTTCCTTCATTTTGCACACAAGACTCTTCTTCCCAAACCTTCTGGTCTCCCTATGACGTAATTGCGGGTCCCCGCCACATCTCTGAAGGAAGATCGTGATTCCCGCTCCAGATCCGCACCAGAAATTCAGGACATTCGTTAATGTCTCTGTATGTTTATTACTGCCTAAAACGAAAGCCTACAGTTAATTTGTCTTACCTGACGCGTCCATCACTTGTGCTACGAGCGTTTAGCACAAGCCTGCGGCACCGACGGACAAAATGTGGATTTAAATTCTTAACCGAGGGCGATAAAACAACGCGTTGACTTCAATCCCGTGGATAGTTAATATGATGCATCCACGAGTATGGAGAACCCTGTTTTTGATGTCCGTATTCTGCCAGCTTGGGATGGCAGGCAAATACGGTAAGTATTAATATCGCTAAAAAAGAAAGTCTTTGAGAAATGCAATGAAAATCGATTGTTAGAATGTTAGATTCATTGTGCACAGGCGTGCATTGATGTGCTTGTTTAGGCCTATGACAATTACAATGTGGCCACGTTTATTTAAATACAGTAGAACAAATGAATCTGCTCGTAAGCAATTTAGTGTATTTTGTGACATATGGGATCACGTTTCATGTAGGCTAGATAAACGTGCCATTATTTTAAAATCACTTTTTGAGAATATTTGCATATTGTGTTTGTTTCTTATTGCCACTGTGAACACTTCTGCTCCTAAACATGCATCAAAAGTGTTGTAGACGTCAATTAAAGTGCTTTCAGCTTTATCGTGCAACTGGTGGGAAAGGACAGTATGGAGACAAGGAGTCATTCAGTGAAGAGCATCGTTTCAGCACCATGGAGAGGGTCAATTTTCATATTTGTTTATTTTGAAAGCAGCTATCCACTTTAGACTTTATTGTAGGTTAGGTTTATATCATCCAACATATATCATCCTCCTCTATGCAAACATTATCTGGTTAACAGAAATACTCTTGAAATGCTCTGACCAATAGAAATCACTCTTCTCTGTATCCTTGGCGACACGTCGGCCACATTGGAGGAGTGACCCATTTGCAAATATTTTTGTAACAATACACCGTCATCTACTACGTTTTATAATTTTTTTTTTTAAATGATCGATAGTCTCTCGATTGCACTCTCAGTTTGTTTAATGGACGATGGTTTCCATGAGGTTGTTGGGATTTAATTTTTTCGCGCGTTGTTCATGCGTTTGTGTTTACTATTGACATTTATGAATGGTATGAATTTTCAATTAGCTGCTCTTTGCACAGCCTGCTTAAGGCTGCTCTAAACCGGCTAAGATGCAGCTTTTTAAAAAAGCATGAAGCATATATATCTAGTTATTAATTTACATCTTAATTATTTAAATTTGTAATATTTCATAATATTTTCTCTCGTTCCATCTGAGGGTTAGTGTTGATTTAGTTGTTGACAAACAGGTCTTTGTTAGTGTAAAGGTTGTTACTGCTTTAGCCTGATAAGAATTTACAAAGACAACTTGATTGGATTATTTTGTGCAAAAATATTGCTTATTATCTTTATATATTTAATAATTATTATATCATATTTAGTTTAGATTTGCACCTGTTTTTCTAAACTCTGGCAATGGCTGTGTTGTTCACGATGTTGTTTACAAGAATTCAGTGTGCTTTTAATCATTAATCCAGCGTGAGTAAAACACTGCCATGGTGATTTTCGCTGATGTGATGTCATCAGTGGAAAATGGAAATGAGAGGTTAACATCACATTCTGTTCCATTTCTAAATCAGCAGCTCACAAGCTGCTAGTACATATAAATAATGAGCAAACTTTACACTTCTCATTTTTATCAAAGTGTGTTTCGAAAATAGCTCTTTGTTAGACCAGTGTTCAGTAACCTTCTCTTTTCAATATTCAAAGTCCTTCAGTATTGTTATTATTTTATTTATTTACTCTTTTAACACATAACAGGGCTTTTCACACTTGTAATAGTTAACCATGGATCATTTTAAATCATAGACAAACTGAATCACGTTTTACATTGCCCATCTTGGTATATAGCTATAAATGTATGGCATGTCTGATCAGGTAAAATGGGCTGCTTTTAATAAAAGGTCAAATATATTAGGAATACTTTTAACTTTACGTTTAGCATACCTTCTTTATGTATTATGGTAAGTCCTTGAATTTTGGTTTAATCATTGCATCCAGTCCAATCATTTGCACCGAATGCAATGATTGGATAAACATTTTATGGCTCTTTTATGGTATATAAATAGCTTTAATCCCGGTCAGGGTGTTCATTAACTGATTTTTCACACTGTTCCTGATTGAACACAGCTGCGATTTGCGCCATTTTTTCTGAATGGACTTTAAAGGTAAAAATGAAACAGTCTCTTTATCAAAATGGTTTTCAGTCACCATTTGACATTTTTCCCCTCGAATGCTGAAACGACGATAATCTGGGATTAAGCGCAGTGTGAAAAGACCTAATCTGGTATATAATTTCATTTAGAATTATTTCACCAAAAGCCCAATCCTTTTTTAACTGTCTAAATCTGTTTTTAGGCCACTTTATTCTCTCCAGCTTTATCAGCTTGACTCTTTATCTTTGTTTGTCCTGCTCGGTTCCCCTGACAGCAGTGCTGTTGGCCAGCCTAACGTTTCCCACACACACACATTCAGGCACACAAACAGACATACACACACCCATATACACGCTCTAGCATAGTCAGGTCATGCTCGCTGGCAGTTACGTTTCCTTTTTATTTGATCAGCTGTGTTCAGCACATGCCCAGAGCTTTCCTCCTCATTCTATCTGCCCACACATCTTAGGGGAAGCAAGCTACTGCAATCATGGGCCATCATGGATGAATGATTCTTGTCATTGATTCATCTTGATTCAGTATTGTTTATATGCTTCTGGATTCTGTTTTTAAGCTATAACTCTTGTACCAGAGTCACAAAGTTGGAAAGACTGATTTGACATGTATCTGAGATGAATGTGTCGGTGAAGGAAAGGTCACTTAGACATCTCTTGAAAAAACAGTCTGAATATCTCCATTGACAAAATGCTATGAGGTTTTCAGTAGTTGTCCATTTAAATGTTTTTTAAATGCATTCCTCTCTCTTTCTGTCTCTCGCATGCAGGCTGTTTGTTTGAGAAGAGGCTGTGCTCTAGGGAGCAGTTCTGCTCTGATGGTGAGTATCACAATAGGGAGACATGTTGTGTTGTTACAGTAAATCATAAGTTCAGAAGCAAGGACGTGGTTCCGTCTTTTTGCGTCCTGTCTCTTTATTTCTTGCGCTTGATGATCTAATCGTGATTTCCAGATCATCATTTGACACTGCAGCTCTGCTACATCCTGTTAGTGCAACGACGCAACAGGAGACACATGCACACAGCTAAATAATTTACACTGCAGGAACTTTCACTTCACTCCTGTCATATTAGTCAGCATTAACAAAGATTGTGTTTGTGTAGACTGGTGGCGGATGTTCATGTTATTTGTGTATTTTATGTCCACGTGAAGACACAATGGGTTCCAAAAGTCTGTAAATTCCTTGTATTTTTCAAGGATATATAGGTAGCTGACAAATAATAATTGAACTGTCCTATGGTGTGACTATAGTATTCTGTCACCTGCTCTTCTCTCTCACCGTCAAGTCCCTCCCACCTCTGCTCCAGGTCCCCTTGGTAACGGTGACATCATCAAGCCCATGGAAGCTGGGTGTACGCCCCCACAATCACTGATGACTCACTACCCGGTGCTTACGCACAGACTCACGTCTTTGCCGTTCATCCAAACACACTCATACGCACATACGCATACGCACATATATACCCACATGGATACCTGCAAATTCAAAAGAGGTTACACAAATGCGAGGCGCTCTTTGAAAAGCATTTCAGAGAATCGTGTTCACAATGACGGTTAGCTGGGTCTTGATGTACATGTTTAAGGCTTCCGTATTCCCACTGTCATAAAATGATGGAACAGAGGTGTATAAATAAGCTGTTTTTCTATTTTCAGTGAAAAGCAGTTTGCCCCCAGTCCAATCTCTTTTGTTCTGACACCTCCATACACACGCATACTGAATGTCAGGTGTTTGTATTACACTGAAAAGAAGCACAGCAATAAATAGAGAAAGAGAAAAAAAGGATTTATTCACCTTTTATATACTCCGGTGCTGCTTGTACTGTTTCATTTCTACATTTTTTCTTGTAAATCTGAGTTCATATCTCACAATTCAATTATCTTCTCAGGATTGCGAGAAACAAAGTCTAAATTGTGAGATATAAACTCAGAATTGGGAGAATTAAATTCAGATTTTCTTTTTTACACAAATTCTGAGTTTAGATCTTTTATATGACTTTTTTAAATGATTTTTTTTTACCAGAACTCTTTAGTTTATTTCTCACAACATCTGCTTTTTGTCTCACAATTGTTACTATTTTTCTTGCAATTCTAAAATTATATACAGTATCATAGTTGAGTCTTTTATTTCTCAGAATTCTAAGATTAATTATCAGAATTAAAATTCTGAATTATGAGCTAAAATGTCCCAACTGCCTTTATTTTTTTATTGCATGGGGCAAACAAGTTTCCATAAGATGTAATAAATCTCTGTTAGGCATTTGTTTTTAAAAAATGAGATTCTACAGGCCTAGACTGCATCCCTCATTAGATTCAAACAAACAATTATTAATTTTTTCTGTATTTTTTCATGCCCCGGGGAAACTGATCCATCTCCCCCATAGTGCTCTCACATCTCCATCTGTACTATAAATAGCTGTGAGTCATGTTCATGGACAGACCTGCTCTGAGATATAGAAAATGGCCGGGTTCATGTTTAGAGCTCATCTGCGTGAAGGGATCAAGGGCTTTTTTTAAACCACACAACTGGAGGTTTAGTCAGGGATGAGTCAGTGGTATCTGTGTGGGATGTGAGTGTATGAGAGTGTATGTGTGGGGTGCGCTGAATATGTTATGGGTGCTTATTAGTCAAGAAACTGGCTCATTTTTCACTTATGGATTATTTTGTCTGCGACATTTTAATGTGCTTCGTAGTCACGCTGTATTTATGTACAGGAGTGTTTAAGATGTTGGGTCATATGTAATTATTTTGATGTTGTTTATACTGACATCAGTAACTTTTTTTAACACAATGTTCAGAAAACTCTTCTATTGTTTCCATCATTTAAACAGAATCTATCCATCTATCTATCTATCTATAAAGAGGCTTTCTCCTCAGTGTTCTAAATGGTTTGTGTTTGTATGTGTTACAGACAAGCTCTTTGGACAGTGCCGGAGCTCCAGACATGATCAGGTTCAGTACCAGGTCTCTGTACCTGTTCTTCAGAGACTGCAGGAAGTGCTCAAAGAGTTGATGCTTCAGGGTAAACAAGCACACATACATAGACACACACTCACACACACACACACACACACAGACACACACTTTATTAAGCTGTTTTCTTCTCTGGCCAGGCAACATGTTTAGGATTTCTGATTTTTTTAGGCTAACACACACACACACACACACACACATTTACAGTGGCAATGCTATTATGTTTGTGCTTTTTATTATTTGAAAATATGAAAAATTATGAAATGCAATTATGATTAATGCAAATGAGCACCAAAAATGTATTTAAACAGTTTGCTAACAACATAATTTCTGTTTGTTAATTTATTACATTTGACTAATTTTAAACAAAAACACAATGTTATAAGGAAAAAGAAATGCAAATTTTTTTAAACATTTTATCTATCATGAAATAACCTACTGCATTGCATTAAACTGGTTTTATGATTGTACCGACAACAAAACTTTTAATATTTAACACTTCATTTATTTTCTGAATCATTATATTACCATTTTTTGGAATAGAAGTACTGTCATTTGCTCCTGTGTCTAATGGAGCGTGCAAAGTTTATCAAAAGTATAATCTAGTATAATATCAAATGAAGTAATGATAAAAATAGATTATCCATTAGAATTAGGAGAGGCTAAAGGCAAACAAACAAAGCATTGCTGAGTGTATCAGGTTTCATACTTGTTTTCAAGAAAAAGCACACGCACAATACACGCTGACTCACTCCTGAAATAAAGACTCTGGCAAGGCATGTGTTGTGTACAGTGTAAGTACTGCACATACTAAGTACTGCTTTACACGTACCTGCTTACATTGTGTGTGCTGATTTGTGTATGTGTGTGCCTGTGAACAGGATTCTCATGGCAGGATGAAATCACCCAGCACATCATTGCAAAGGAGCTGAGCCGTATTCCTCACACACGCACACAAAAGGCCCAGAATGCTCAGTGAGTACCAGGAACAAACAATGCTGTTAGTTTAAAGGAGTAGTATCATTTTCTTACCCTTATATTGTTGCACCTGTAGGACTTTATTTCCTTAGTGGAATATTTTTTCTTTATTATTTTTTTTTTCTGTGTAGTGACAGTTAATGAATTCTGGAGCTGAAAAGCACCATAAACGTATCATGAAAGTGCACTATATACAAGAATTCAAATAGCTTTGTGAATTTTAAATTGGCTGGTAATGGATTATTGAGTCAGGTTGAGCCTGAGGACTAGATCAGTTCTGATTCTTTATTCATTTTTCGGACTTTCTTAATGTATTCGAAAAAATAATTGAATCACCACTTCCCTCATGAATTTTCTAAGTAGTGTTAGCATGGCTGTCAAGAATTTCTTCAATTATTTTTCTATTTGTATAGAACAATAGACCCTTGATAGAAAGCAGTGACAGAGAGTCAGAAAGTACCACAATCCAGGACTCAAACTCAAATATATCAGCTCCATCGGATGTCAAGATTTTCATTGCATACTGACTTTTAGCTTGCTGTGTTTCTCACACAAAGCTATTTTATGAAGCTGCACAGACTTGCATGTTCTGCTTGTGCAAACGACTGTAATACTCTTATGGTGCTTGAACGGTCTATTAATATGAATGAAAAAAGTGTTCTTCAGAATTTCTCCTCTTGTGTTACACAAGAAAAAATAAAGTCTTACAGGTTTGAAGCAGCATGAGGATGAGAAAGTAATTTTTTATTTTTCACCCGTTCCTTTGAGTGTGCGTTATTGCTTCTGGGAAAACTTGATTTCAGAGGTCTCTCAGACATCACATGGTTGATCTCTTGTATTAGATTTAATGTAATTGACTGATTTCTTTTTTGTAGACCGCCACAGCCTGCAGCTAAGAAGGTCTATTCCAGCTCTAACTCTGAATCTGGTCCAGCTCAGAGCTACATGGATTACATGGTGTTAGACCCGCACCAGTCCTCCTCGCTTCGGATGCAGGCCCTACCAATGGACCCATACTCATACCTACAAGTGAGACTTTTTTTTTTTTTTTTTTTTTACAGTAGTATAGAAAACCAATCGCAGGTTTATCTTATATTTTTACATTAATTTCTCTCATTGTTTCCTAACAGGAGGACATGACCCATTCTCTCCATCCTCACACCAGCATGGGATATCAGAGACCCTCCTCTCGAGCTGGAGCCCAGCAAAGAGACAGAGATCGTCAGCTCCTGGAAGATGCCGTCTCTCTCTACCTCTCCTCCTCACAACCCTCTTTCCGCCACAGGGGGGCAGCAGCCCTCCCTGCTGCTCCATACTATGAAGATCTAGATTTCCCTTTGGAATATGGAGAGGACTACACCCTACAGGAACAGCCAAGCTCAGCCCAGCGCAACAACAAGAAAGTCCCTCAGGACTACAGCTCTCTTTCTGGACTTGATGGTGAGTATGCCTTTTTGGGGATGCTTCAAATGTTGTGCCCTTAAGAAGATGTCATAGTAAACAATTCACTATTGAAGTCTGCATGTTTTCCCATTTGCTTCAGTTTTGAATAGATTATAATTATGTTATATGTATCTTGCTTAAACAGATTTTGAGAACAAGCAGGATTGTAAAGCTAGGATTCGTGTTGCTAAAATAGTAGACCTTTTGTGCAAGAAACACCGAGGTCATGTTTTAAATCTAGGAAAATGCTTAAACTTGTAAAAAGGATTTCAATGCAAGTTGCTTTGGAGACATAAATGTATATGTAGCATTTAGTGTGGGTGTAAATATGCATTTTTGCAGTTGCTTATGCATGCTGATGTTTCCATTTCATCCAGAATGTTAATATTTGTGTTATAGATGATACTCTGGCACAGCTGGCCACCCTGTTAAAGAGTTTTGGGGTGGACCCACGAGACCTAAGCCCTCAGCAGATAAAAAGACTAACTTTAGTATTACAGCTGCTACAAAACATGGAGAATGCAGGTATAGAGTGAGATCGCAACACACAAATGTACTTAAATCATGCATTCAGACATATGCATTGTCACACTGCTTAAATCATATAGGATGAAGTCACTGCACCTAGTCTTATGGGCCTTATACAATTTATCAACAGCCATAGGTCTTATGCATTCATATAATTTGGGATAAACACACTGTATGATGTTTTTTCTTATCTTTGTGTTCCTCAGATCAATCCCCAGGGACAGTCACGGTAAAAGAGGTAGATTTGCAGTCTTATAATTCACCTAAATGCTAACAGAAAGTAACACTTTCACCAGGATTTTTGCTTTTTAAACATTGCTTTTAATGCATTGTTGAGTGAGTCATCTAATTATTTAAATAACACTTCCACTTATCAGAAAGCGTAAAAAAGGAGTAAAAGGAGGAATTAATTAGCTGTATATTGCATTTTCAAGTAAAATAAACCCCTGAATTATTTGTACTATGTTTTTTTCCTCTTTACACACAACACTTTGTGTTTCCTCAACAGACAATTGTAGAAGGCAGTGATAAAGTGACAGAAAAAGGAGCGAAACCCCCCTTACCTGTTTCAGCTCTGCCCTCTACCCCAACCTACCAGCGGGCCCCTACTCAGCCCCCATCCACACCAGCCCCTGCCACTGTGCCTAAGGAAGACAGTGGGAGCTCTGTGGGGCCCACCCTGTCAGCCAAAGACCTGGATTTAAAAGAGAAAACCGCCAACATCTTGAAAACCTCTAAGGATGGGACAAACACAAGAGAGGAATATGGCTACATTGTCACTAATCAGAGGTAGGAGCTCCTAAAACCCTTTTGAGATTTAATGTTGTACAGTTCATTTACCTGAAATTTACTATGTTGGAGTTCATAGATGGCAGATATCTCATCATTTTAGATAGTCATATGTGCTAAATGTTTTACCAAAAACACAATTTTCTTAGTATTCGACTTTAGATTTAGTGTTAGTAATATAATTTTTGTTTAAGTAAAAAGTGAATGTAATGAAACTAGTGCTGTCAAAGGATTAATCATAATTAATTGCATCCAAAATAAAAAAATTGTTTACATAATATACAGTGCCCTCCACTAATATTGGCACCCTTGGTAAATCTGAGCAAAAATAAAATAAATCTGGATTGTCTATCCTTTTGATCTTTCATTCAAGAAATTCACACAATTCTTACCTATCATTGAAGCAAAACAACTGAAAATAGGGAGAAATTCTTGTGATGCAATAAATGTTTTTCTCCAATACTTGTTGACCACAATTATTGGCACCCCTAGAATTTTTTATGAGTGAAATATCTCTGAAGTATATTCCCATTCATATTCACAATTTTGAGCACTCCAGGGGGATTATGGATATGAAATTATCCAGCCATGGCTTCTTGTTTCACAAAAATATATGTAGGAGGAAAAACAAAGCCCAAATTCCCTTAATCATCAACACAATGAGAAAAAACAAATAATATATTTATGATGTGAGCTTCACCAATTAGTGAAGTGGCTTTCAGAAAAGAGCTAGAGCAGTGAAAATGACCATTTCCA
>JAUMHE010000056.1:5796642-5816635 GCA_032359235.1 Enteromius mattozi
GATAAACAATGCAGATTTATTTTCACAGCCACCTTTGCTCAGATTTACCAAGGGTGCCAGTATTAGTGGAGGGCACTATGTGCTGTGTATATTTATTATATATATATATATATATATATATATACACACACACACACCCCTGTATAATATGAATTATATGAATATAAATATAGACATGTAAATATTTTCTAAATATATACTGTATGTGTGCGTATGTTTATATACACAGTAAATATACACAAAACACAAAAAAAAGTTTATTTTGTATGTGATTAATCGTTTGACAGCACTAAATGAACAGAATGCTTAATATTTGTATAGAAATGTATTCCTATTGTTATGGAAAACATGGAATATTATGGAAAATAGCATGAAATTGTAGTATTTTTGTAATTAATATACATTTTCTTTTTATGCTTATTTCTAAAATATTTAATCAGCAAATAGCTCTAAAATGAATCATTTCAGTTAAAGTAGTATTCCAAGAAAAAAGTCTTGAACAAAAAATGTATGACAAGGTTTATCAGTGAAATGTTTAATGTGACTACATGAAATCTAATCTAATTAATTTTTTCTATATTTTTTCTATAAACTTCTTCCAATTTATTCTACCCTTTTTCATATTATAGAAGTTCCCAGAGTTTTTTTCACTTTGAGACCTTTGAAAAATATAGTCTGGAGTGTATTTCTGATGATTTCTTGATGTATGTGTGTTAATATAGCTAAATGTTCCTTGAAATAAATTTAATTCATTTTTGCTGAATGCTCATAATAAGAGAAACTTATTTCTTCTTGTGTTTTCCCTCCAGTCCTTTAAGTCTTTATGATGGGGTGAAACTCTTAGAGACCCTGGCGGAGAGAATCCATCTCTCCACGAGCAGTTTCATCAACATTAGGTAAAGTGTGTGTGCGTTGCTGTACAGAGAGACTGATAGATTAGTGAATACAGGGAGAGAATAAAAGAAAACACGATCTATCTGCCGTTTGTCTCTGCAGCGTGGTTGGGTCAGCCCTGACGTTCAGGATCCGACAGAACTCTCTTAATCTCAGTGCCGAGGACGTGGCCAATAAAGCCGGTAAGTGACAAGCCTTCACGTTTTAACCGTTAATTTTGATGAATTGGAAAAAAAAAATGCACAGGCACTCATTGATTAACTCACACATTAACCAGCATTTATTGTCTTTGCATTGCAGTTGCTGAGAAGAATTTCCTCGAGGGAGAGACAGGACTGAAAATCATCCAGACCGGAGTGGGAGAGGTATGCCTATCCCTGTTTTATGTCCGCAAACCGTGAAACCCAGACGCTCACTGTGATCAGCAGGTCTATAGATTAGCGATTATGGGAACCGGTTGATATAATGAGCCTCTCTCTCTTGTCAGTCAGCAACAGAATTGGCCACACAGGTCATTATTCTCTACATAACCACCCTCGTCAACCAAACAGGGAACGTTCTCATTGAAATTCATAGATTCGACAGTTTTGTCCATCTATTATGTACAGATCACGTACTGAGATATAATTCTGGGTTCTCATGAATCACTCTGGCGCTTAATACTGAACCGAACAAGGAGGGCATTTGAAACGAACCGTTTTTGAAATCGTCCCCGTTCATCTCGAACTGTCCCCACTGTACCGTTCCCCCGTCTCAAATCCTCCTGCGTTTTTTCCCGCTGTGCCTCATTTCTCTCCCTCACTCATTCTTTCTCTTCTTGTCCCATGCCATTCTCCCCTCTGCCATTCTTTTGGCCCTTCTCTTTTTGTTACCTCTGCCTTTGACCCCTCCCCATCCCTTTCTCCCTCGCTCCCCCACTTTCTTGGGTGGCTTTTGTGCTCGATGCATATTGAGGCGTTCTGCTCTCCCTCGCTCGCTCCCCTTTCACTTTGTACAGCTGTTGCAGGCCCTTGAATGCAGAATAATGTCTTTTGTTGCATCCGGCTGCTCATATTTTTAATTATTCTTTCTCGTTCCATTGTGGGCTGTGACACTTTCTTTGCTGTGAAGTGCACGGCGTATGAGTGAGCGAGTGAGTGTGCGCGCGCTCTCCCTGTCCTTTATCTTATAATTTTCTCTCTCTGCCTCAGTAATGAGACCTGCTTGCACCTGACTGTTTTTGTCTGCCTTTTATGGGGGTAAATGCTTTTCTGCTTAGGCTGTTTTGTCTGTCCGTGCCTCTTTCTCTCTCTGCAAGTCTCTTTCTTTACTTCTTTAATGAATTAAAGTTTTTACGGCCCACGGTGACATACATAGCAATGCCCTTTCAGCACTTCCACAGAGATTGCTCTGAAATCTTATTAAAGGGATAGTTCACCCAAAAATTAAAATTAGGTTTACTCACCCTAAGAACACCAGTGACCAAACAGTTGCTGGTCCCCATAGTATTTTTTACATACTATGGAAGTCAATGGAGACCAGCAGCTGTTTTCTTTTGTGTTCAACAGTGGAAAGAAATTTATACTCTTTTGAGGGTGAGTAAATGATGACCGAATATCCATTTTGGGGTGAACTATTACTCTTATGTACTCTAGGGGTTCTATATTTATTAAATGACACATCCTGAAAATCCTTTTTAGCTTAAATTATAATATTCCAGTATTAAGCACATTTATCAGATGTGTCAATTATTATTCTATAAATCTTTGGTAGGGTCTGTTACCCGTATTGTCCCCAGCTTGTGTGATCTCACATATCTTCTGTTGTACGGGTTATTCCAGATGTGAAGGCTCAGTGTTTGTGTCCTTGCCAAACCATATTACTTACAAACCCCTTTTTGGGCCCATGGCACTTTTCTTACACCCCATTCGTTGTACCCCCTCCTGCTCCTATTGCTTTCGGCCCGTTTTTTTCCCTCCTCTCTCTCTCTCTCTCTCTCTCTCTCTCACGGATGACCTATCCAGGGCATCAATACCACCCCCCACCCCACCGTTTCACCATCAGCAACATGTGGAGCTGTCTCTAAGGCAACGACGTTTGATGTGACAAGTGGCGGCATTGGTTGAATGGGGCTGAGAGGCAGCGAGGCCTTCATACGAGTCGGACACAGCTCTCGGGGAGGCACATTCTCTCTTTCCCCTCCCTTTTCTTGTCCTTCCCATTTATTTTCACTCATTTACCTTTTCGCTCCGGCACTACACGTATGCCACTCTTTCCCTCCGTTTTGGTTTCTCGGCTCTGAAACGTTAAGGGCTACTTTGGAGCGCTTGTTTGATGCTCTGCTTAAGTTTTCTGACCGGGGATGCATGGACTGTGTGGAGGCTTGAAAATGTGAGATTGAAGACGGTCCTGCTGGTGATGTTGTGAGGTAAAGAAGTCTGAGCGTCCAGAGAGCAAACGAGATGTGTGCCGGTGAGTTCTATTTCGTACTAGATCTACTGATTCTGTAGGCCTTTATGTAGGATTTAAACGCTGAGATGTGTGTTTATTTATTTAGATGTTATTCTAATGGTTGTGCTTGACATCATGATATATTTTCATTATGAATAATGCAAAAAAGTGTGTGCATATTGACATAAGCTACTTATCGCTTTAATAATCAATCAACATACTGATGCATAAATCAAGCGTCCTGTTTTTTAGATTTAATGTAGTAATTTAGTTTGTGTGTATATATATATATATATATATATATATTTTATTTTTTTTTTTAATATATTTCTTTTATCACACGTGGAAAGGTACAAACTGTATTGCATTCAAAAATGATATATAATAATATCAGTTAAAAACTGTGACAGAGTTTTGAATAATGTTGTATTTTACGTGGAAATCTGTATTATATATTGTAGGCTTTATTAGTTCTATAAATATGTCTAAAACAAATACCATGACCATTCAAACTTCTACATAGTTACTGTGCAGCACTAAACTAGAATAAAACACTAGAATAAAAAATCTTTTTCAAAATAAATGGTCAAAATACATAAAAAATATTATCAACTGAATTGTCTTTATATGTAAATCTAAACTTTTTGATGCAAATATTTATTCAAAAAGTTACAATATTTTTATGTTTTTACATTTACCTTTTTTTTTTTTTTTTACATCTGTATCATATCAACATCTTACCATAATAACAACTAAAATATAGATGATCTTTAAATGTGCCTACTATTTGGTAATATTTAATATTTCATTAGAAATATTAAACTATTTCACATTTGATCTCAGTTGACATCTTCAGCTTGGCATACACACAAATGCGTGTGTGGTGCATGCACAGTGCCATGTGCTGCATGCGTTAGGGATATATGCGTGTTTGATGAAATATTTTTGTTAAATGCTGTTTTTAAGAATTGTGTGCTATCTAGAATAGTGATGTCAGGTGGACCGGTTGCTGTGGTAACAGGGCAGAGCAGGCTGGATGAGTGAGATGATGTAATCCGTTTGTAGTCATTGCAGGTGCACCTAAGTTCATACTATTTCTCTTGGTTTCGTGTACTAATTAGATATATTGAAATGTTGTAAAAAAAAAAGTTTTATTGCCTAAAATGTTAGGCAAAAACCACTCATTAAGTGACTGGAATTAAGTGGATGTTCATTTTTCATGTTACCTTGAAATGCATTTCATTGCTTACCCTTAAAGAGTTTGATATTTATATATATATATATATATATATATAATTTTCTAGTTTCCATCTAGAGTGAACAGTAATGCTATTTCAAATATTATTATATGCAATATATATATGGGAATGTACTGAAAGATGTAAGAGGGAGAAAAATCATTCATTATAAACAACTCTCTAAAGGTTTTTTCTCTTAGAGGAAACTTAATGAAAACCGCACACCTTCTGCTGTGCAATATAAAGGCAGCGAGATGATGGCGGTGATGTGAATTCCGACGAGTCATAGTCTGAACGCTTCTATCAGATAACAGCAGAGTCCTGCTGAATTGTGAAATCAATTCACAGCAAGTGAATGGAGCAGAAGATGCATAATGGGACAGACGGACTGATGAAATCCTAGATCACCGAGAGCCTCAGAGATGGTCGGTGCTCCATTTCTGACTCGGACGTCTCTGGCCATGCCTCAATTGTCTATTGTGATTCAGAGTGCGAAGCTCTTGGTGATCTTTGCCCTCGGGATCTTTCAAAACAAACAAGCCATACGTGTGTGTTTGTGTGTGTGTGCATCTCCTTTTTCTTTGTGGCTGAGGTCAAAGGGCTCGGGGGTCATGGGGAATGGCAGAGGGGTCCTGGGACCCTGAATCTGATTTTCCCGCTTCTTGAGGAACAGATGTTTGAATTATGCTTCCTCGGCCAACAGCTTATTGTGATTCAAAATGCACATTAGTATTCGCAGCAACACACGAAGCATGTGCTGAACCGTGCGTTACGTCGTGAGGTTATTCCTCACGTAACACCCCTTTTTACCCCTCCTGCGCAGAGTTTTACTCTCTGCTTCCCTGTAACCATGCTTTCCCTCCTTGTGATCAGTTGCCTTCTCTCCCGCTTTCTCTCTGCCTCCTCATTTCTCCGCCTGCCCCTCTCAGACCTTGGGGGGCCTTTGTCCTCTTGTCCTAAACCAGCTCATTTTTCCTGCCTGCTCCCGTGCTCCATTCTAAAAGCCTGTCAGTCTTCCTTTCGGGGCCTCTCTGGAGTAGCAGGTGAGGCGCCCTGCACCCTTTATCTCCTCCCCCATTGTCCTTCCGTCCAGTCGCGCACCCTTGCTTCAACGCCGCCGCCCCCCTCCCTCTTTCCACCTCCTTCAGTCTCTCCTGCTGAACACTCTTCTAGCTTTTCAGGAGAAAAGGGCGAATTTGAGTGGGAACAAGAGGGACAGAAAGAAACGTGTGAGGAACGAAGAAGGAGAAAGAGAGGGAGAGTGGGTGTGAGGAGGACAGGGAGCGAGGGGGAAAATGGTTGATGAATTTCGAGAAAGGACCGAAAAGAAGGGAAAGCGTCCTGACCTCTTTGTGGTCAGACTTAAGTGCTCTTTCACTCAATCTTTTTCTTTTGCTAGCTCAGCTCTAACGGCTGCCTGTGCGCTGCAGAGATGGTGGTGGGGTGTCAACCTAAAGGTCTGTTCCACTTTCTCAGAAAAAACAGCAGGTGTCTGAGCGAAAATTATAGGCGGTGTAAGAATAGGTTGTTAAAACTTTTGCTTTCTTTCCTGTTTTATTTTACATGGCGAGATTTGCTTTTAGTTTATAACTTTGTTAATGGCTCTAGGGAACGATTAGTGTTTTTTATCCTTTTTTTTAAATAAAAAGTAATTATTAATGTATGTGAAGTTCAATAATCAGGAGTCAATTTGCAATTGCTAAATTATTTCATTAAAATCATTAAAATATTAGTAACTATTGAGGATTGTACACTATATTAAAATAATTTATTAATCAGCTTTGTTGTGAGAGACATATAGTTTCATGGAAATCATCAGAACATTAAATATTGATATTATGCATTAAATTAAAATGAAACAATTTGTTGACCAGCTTTGGGATAAAGCTGGTCTTTTTGAGAGGCATATAATTTAGTTAAATGCAGGAATGAAAATAATTTATTGAAATAATTTCATTGAAATTAATGAATTAAAAGTTTACTTTTTCAGAATTATTTTAATGCCAACTATGCATTTATATTCTGAATGCAAGTAATATTAACTCTGGTTGTTAATGAGAATTTTTACATAAATATAATTATAAAATAAACCACAGTTTCTGTAGGACTTCAAGATGATTAAAAATACACAACTGCAATTAAAAATCACACAACTGCTCTTATATAAATATACTGTACACTTCATTTATTTATTTTGTATTATATTGATTATTATACTGATTATTGATTTTTAGTATCTTGCAGTCCTACAGAAGCTGTAGTTTATGTTATATTACATTTACAAATATAATATAAATCTATAATCTATAATAAGTATGAACTACTAGTTATTAATGATATATATACTTGAGCAAGTGCAGTTATGTGATTATGTATTTTTAATCATCCTAAAGTTCTACAGAGGCTGTACTTCACTTTAATACAAATGCAGTATATAAAACAAACATACATTTTCTTAAACACGTGTAGTTGTGTTTAAGTCTTACAGAGACTAATTTATTTTTTAGTTCAGAGGATATTCTCTTTTATAGGAGTAAAATATTTAACATTATCATATGCTTATCCCAAAATAATAACACCCAAAGATTAGAATGATTCGATTAGAATGCAAATGGATTAAAAAAGATGCCAGTGGCAGTAAGTATTACGTCCTAAGGTGGTTTTTGCAGATAACACCCTGTATTATTCAGTGTAATAATGTAGGCGTATTGACAATTGCATATTTCCTCTGCTCTCCTCTCATTTCCTTTGCTCACCGTGATGGCCATGGATTACATTGAGCATTCCGCTGTTGCCATGGTAGCGATACGGCCTGTTCTCCCCTGCTGAGGCTCCCAGACACCATGGCAACACCAACAGGCAGGGGTTGGAGACACAGGACGGCGGCTGCATGACATCAGCAGTCATTGCATCCGTGCGTTTTCTCGTTCTCTCGATGCGCTGTAAGTGCAGGAGAGCAAGGACGGGCTAAAAACAATAAAAGTGTGCGAGAGATCCCTCAGAGTGATTGACCCTGCATTGTGTGGGGGGTTTCCTTAATTGTTTACTTGCTGGTAATTATTCGGCGGAGCGGGCGGGTCACTGACTTCCTCTAATTATTTCAGGGTGGCACGTGGCTGTGCGTGTGCGTCTGGGTTGCTAGGGTAATTAGTAGTCGATGATGACATCCGACTTGTTTGCACAAACAGAGAGAGAGAGACAAAAGAGGGACGAGAGAGTGTAGGGAAGACAGAGAGACCACACAAACACTCCACGATCTTTGAAATGTTTCATTGCATTTTTTTTGTTTTGTCTGATGTTGTCTCACCCTTGCTTGTATTTCTCTGTATTTTTTGTAGAGGAGCGAGGGGCGTGGTTTGCCCCAGGCCACACGGGTCGGGGAGGGTTCGCGTGGGGTCGTCCTCACAATGGTGGCCATGGCTTGTGTGGGCACGGTGTTGTTGGTCGCCCTCGCGATTGCCTGTCTCCGACACCACGCCCGTCAGTTAGCCTCTGGCAAACTGGGTCTGGGACCAGAAGCTGGTGCGGAAACCCACTTTGATTACCAGGTACAATGTTAAACACACACAAATACAGAGAGAGCAAGATGACTTAAAGATGTTTACTGTATCGTCCAAAAAAAAAAAAAAACTGTAGTCAGAAGAACAAAAATGTATATGAATGAGCTCAAAAAAAAAAAAATACTAGTTCTGTCAAATGATTAATTGCTTCCAAAGGATTTTTTTTTTTACATTATATGTACTGTACTGTATATGTATATTTATTATGTATATATAAAGACACACACAAACTAGTTTTACATTTATATATTCATATTATAATATTTCATATTATATATGAATATGAATACATTTAATATATAAACTTAACATATATTTTTCTTAAATATGTATATATATATATATATGTGTGTGTGATGGAGGAGACGGGGACGTGCTTATGGATCCGCTGGCCAATGTAACAATGTATATATATACCCAGTACACACATATATTATGTAAACAAAAACATTTATTTTGGATGTGATTAATCGTGATTAATTGTTTGACAGCACTAAAAAATGCATTTCACAGAAATAAAAATGGCACATATTGTGCCTGAAATATTGCATAATGAATAAAATCATATCATCATCTTCTTAGGAGCCAGAAATGTCTTTGTAGCCTTTACAATTTAAATGACAATTAAATTACAATTTAAAACAACTGTATATTATACTGGTTATTAATTATATATATACATTTATTCATATTCTATCATTTTTAGACATTACGCCAGTCTTCAGGGTCACATGACCCTTTAGAAATCATTGTAATATGCTTATTTGCTGCTGAAGAAACATAAGTTATAATTAATGTTAAAACAGTTTTGCTGCTTTTTTAACACTCACAATTCTCACTTTTTAACTTTTTGTTCATTAGCATGCCTACTGACTGTTTTTTAATGCTATTAAAGCACATATTTTGCATGACCATATTCTACATCCTTAATCCTACCCAATACATTAATAAACAGCAAATTAGTCTATTAAGTTTATTGAGGCAAAAGTTTGTTAATAGTGAGAATTGGACCTTAAAATAAAGTGTGCTTGAAATCTTTACTAACATTATAAATGTCTTTACTGTCATTTTTGATCTATTTAATCTATTCTAATCAAGTGTAACTGACATATATTCAGCACTTTAATTGCATTTAAATTCATTTGACATTGAGCATCCCAGTACATTAACAGTGATGATTATGGATCTGAACATGTAATTTAAAACATTAATGCTCAGTCAGTAATGATAAGGTTTCTCTCAGGAGCTGTGTCGCCAGCACATGGCAGCCAAGTCATCGTTCACCCGTCCGGAGCCAGGCGGTCGACGGGGGACCGACACATCTCGAGTCAGCAGTGTGTCGTCTCAGTTCAGCGATGGACCGCAGCACAGTCCCAGCTCTCACAGCAGCACACCGTCCTGGAGCGAAGAGCCTGCGCAGTCCAACATGGACATCTCCACCGGACACATGATACTGGTACACAGCCACAAATTACAATTTGAAATATGCTGCATCTTTCTATGTGCAGCATAAAGTAAGACTCTTATTAACAGGAATTATTGCACTACAATTTCTGACTGTTCAGCACATATCAGTAAATAGGTTGCAGTACTTGCTTGCACAAACCAAATCTATATTTAAAATTGCACAAAACTGCAGCAAATTTAAGAAAGAAGAGCTATTGGAGTTTTGTGTCTTCTTGACTTATATAAATCAGTGTTCTGAACTCTTATGTGGAATTATGTCAAGTTGTTTATTTATTACACAGAAGCAAAATAGGCATATCAAGAGCAGTCAGTGGAATGCATCCATTTCTGTTGTTCAGGCGTATATGGAGGACCATTTGAAGAATAAGGACCGACTGCAGAAAGAGTGGGAGGCTCTGTGTTCGTACCAGGCTGAGCCGAGCTCTGTCTCTATCGCCCAGTCTGAAAGCAACATGGAGAAGAACCGCTATCCTGACTTTGTGCCCTGTAAGAGCCCTGTGCCTTTCATTTCACATGCATTTATATTACAGTAAGATTTATTTATTTTTTTTTAGAAATCCATCACTTTTATTCAGCAAGGACACATTAAAATGACTAAAAGTGAAAGTAAAGAAATGTATAATGCTAAAGATTTCTATTTCTGTTCTTTTGAACTTTCTATGCATCAAAGAATACTGACAATGCATCAGTTTCCATAGAAATGTAAAGCAGAACAACTATTTTCAACGTTGACAATAGTTAATGTTTCATAAGCAGCAAATCAGCATATCCGAATGATTTCTGAAGGATCACGTGATGCTGAAAATTCGGCTTTGACATCACAGGAATAAATTACATTTTAAAACATATTAAAATATGAAAAAGTTATTTTAAATTGTAATAATATTTCACAATATTAGACTTTTTTATGTATTTTTAATCAAATCAATGTAGCCATGGTGAGCATAAATAAGAGACTTCTTTAAAAACATCACAAAATCTTACCACGAACATCATAAAGTCTGAACTTTTGATATAGCGATAGTGTGCACTGGCAATAAAGCCATCATATAACTGGAAAATACAAATATGAGTTATACATTTTAGTTTTCAGTATGTTTAATTAATACATTGTGTTTTAGATGACCATTCGAGAGTGAAACTAAAGGCAGAGGTCAACCCCTCTAAAGAGGACTACATAAATGCCAGCACTATAGTAAGAAATGAAATCTTTATTCCACTACAGAACAAGGTTTTTGCTTCTATCACTAATATGTATGCTGGATAAGTAAATGAATTAATTCATTTATAAATGAATAAATAACTGAAATTTATTTCTCTATAAAAAATGTGATCATGTCACAAGAAAGAATCTTCATTTCACTATCTTTACCCATAGATTGATCATGATCCACGTTTACCTGCTTACATTGCAACTCAAGGACCTTTAGCACACACTGTTGCTGATTTCTGGCAGGTAAGTTGCACAAGAGATGAAATTTAGAAATCTTTTTAAATATTCATAAAATTAAATATGAAATTCCCAAATATAATTTGATCACTAAATGGTTATAATTGGAATAACAGCACAACACTAAAGTGGTTTAGAATTAAATTAATATGCTTTTCCGATATAAGTGGTTCTTTGTGTACTGACACAGTGTTTTGGTGCATATGTTAGATGGTATGGGAGAACGGCTGTACTGTAATAGTGATGATGACCGCTCTTGTGGAGGATGGAGAGAAACAATGTGAACGTTACTGGCCTGATGAAGGATCATCTTTATACAACATCTATGAGGTGAGAAACATTGCCCTCAGAGTCTTTTAGTGGCTTTTAGTTATTACTCTTTACTACCTATTTTCTCTTGTATGTCTCAGGTGAATCTTGTGTCCGAACACATCTGGTGTAAAGACTTCTTGGTTCGTAGTTTCTACCTGAAGAACGTTCAGACTCAAGAGACGCGCACTCTGACCCAGTTTCATTTGCTGAGCTGGCCTGCTCAAGGCATTCCCTCCTCCACGCGACCCCTGCTGGACTTCCGCAGGTACTGGACTACAAACAGATTACACACACATCAGGTAGTAGCTCCTCAAAAGTTTTAGGTGAGGAAATAAATCACAACACAGTAACAGCAAAACAAATTTACTAAAGGATAACAGTGTGCTAATGATACTGTCCAATAGCAGCAACACTGGAGAAAGTTTCAGAAGGAGGCAGCATCTTTTTTTTTTACATAATGGCAAATTTATGTGACATAATGTTTGCAGCCGGTCTTGAAATTGATAAAACTGGTGCAAATGATTTTCAAGTACTGTCCAAATAGCAGCACCACTGGAGAAAGTTGCAGTGGGAGGCAGCATATTTGTTGCCTCCTTTCACAACTGTTCTTAGAAATTGGTAAAACCGGTGGAAAATGATGGATGATTAATGAATAAAGAACATTCCCACTGGGTCAGATCTGAATTGATATTGAATGCAAAATTAACTGTGATTGAGACCATTTTTAGTGAGTGCTCTGTTAAAGGTCCACCTGTGAATATCTGTATTGAAGACTTAATAAAAATAGCACAAAAAAAAACCCAGCTAGAAACAAATGAATGTGCTTGTTACTTTCAAACAAATATTCTTCTAGGACTGCATAATTATAATGTGAAAATAATATATTTAATTATATAATAGTATATTCAATATGTTGTTAATAAAAACAGATCAAATGTTTTCTGATGATAGTGTAAGGTAAAAAAAGGTTTACAGTAAATGTAATGTAATTAATAAACATAATATAAACATAAAAATTAAAAACATTATACAAAAATGTTTGTTACACTTTATCCTAAGGTGTCCTTGTTATAGTGTAATTATACATTTAAGTACAGAGTAATATTAATGAAAATAAATTAAAAATGTTACCAAATGTTTCTTATTTATGTAAATATAAGGTAAAAAAAATAATGTTCCACATGGGTTTGATGCAGAACAACTGAACAAATGACTAAATAAACACAAAATAAACTAAATTTAGACACACACATCCAGTCTCACCCACATTTCTTTGCAAATACTTCCCTACTGTTCTTCCTCACCCTAACATGATGATCTGCTTCACACTTGGGATTCCCTAAATATCTGTGGATGTTTTCTTTACCTTAAAGTGCAACGTTCCTCTCCCTTGAATGCATTTGCACTCTGGACCTTTCCTCGTTTGTGTTCGACACCCTGCCTTTCTCTCCTCCTTCCACCGTCACTCTCTCTGTCTCTGATGGAGATCGGTAGGTCCCTGGACGTAGCACACCTCCCAGTGTCATTTTTGTGATTTGCAGCTAGTAGTCTGGGTCCAGTTGCATAGTCACAAAAATGATCATTGGTAGGTGTGAGTGCAGCAGGAGTGAGGCTTAACGGATGCTCCATCTCCTCTCTCCCCCTTCCTTCCCCAGCCTCACGGGTCACTCAGTTCCCCTTTGTCCACCAAAGAATGATTGTAGAGATGGACAAATTGACCGTTACGCACCTTATAACACGCCTAGTTATTAATTTTCTATCCTGCCTTTTTTTTGTTTTAGAAAAGTAAACAAGTGCTACAGAGGACGCTCGTGCCCAATCATTGTGCACTGCAGGTAAACGGCTACAATGAGTCTCAGGTTCACAATATGGGCATTTTTTATTACCGTTATCATTGAAAATGAATTATTTAAATTGCTTTCCTGTTTCACACAGTGATGGAACCGGCAGAACCGGCACTTACATTCTTATTGACATGGTTCTTAACCGCATGGCAAAAGGTAAGCACCTCGTTTCTCTATTTTATTTCATGTACGTGCCGCATACTCATAGGTTGTTTGTCTATTTTAGGTGTGAAGGAGATCGACATTGCTGCCACACTGGAGCATATTCGCGACCAGAGACCAAGTATGGTACGCACTAAGGTATGTACAAAATGCTTTCCCAGCCAAAATGCGATTGCAAACGTTAAGAGTGAATTTACACACTAAGCTTGATTGTTTCTGCAGGACCAGTTCGAGTTCGCCCTCACAGCTGTGGCAGAAGAGGTGAACGCCATTCTCAAAGCCCTTCCTCAGTGAGCCACATCCCACTGTGTCACCATTACATCTTTTTCCACTTACACTCACCCCTTTTCATGCATCTCACTCACTTTCACAAGTCAGAAATTAATATCGTCACTCTTTAAAAGACTATGAAAGCTTTCCAGTGCTGGAAACACTGCAGGGGCCAAATGCTTCAGTCCTAATTGAGTTTCAGGGAGAAACGGTGGTAAGCATCAGATTTAAAGTGTCCTAATTTCTGTAAATTGACAGTATAATGTTGTCTTTTTTATAAATATATATATATATACATATAATGTTTGATGTTGAAAAATGCAGGTTTGTTCTTTCTTCATCATGGCCAAAAATGCAATTCATGTACCAAATGTGGAAATGACAAAAGAAGTCACCATGTCTCATGCAGTCAAACATGAGATCGTATATGCACAGTCATGTCTGAACTCTGAATTCATTGGAATGTACCTGAAAGGCACCTGTCAAATCTTTTAACAAGCATTCAGTGCTTTCACATCTGTAATGTCTAGTGCCGCCTTTACGTTGTGTGATGATCACTGTAAATAATTCACTGAGAGCTCTGTTTATTCCTGTAGCAAATGTGTAGAAAATTATCAAAAAAAGAGAAGTATATGACTATCATTTTGAAATGGTTCTGAATTAAATGTGAATCTGTGTAGCAGCACTGCTTGATGTGTGTGGCTTCTCTCTTTCATTATGACCATGTTTATGCCTAATCTACACTAACATTCAAAAGTTTGGGGTCAGTAAACATATACCTGTATGATGTTACAAAAGATTTTAAATAAATAAATGACCTTTTTAAAATCTTGAATAAAAATATTTCACACAGCATATCTGTTTTTTTAGAAAACACCTATTTAATATTTCACAGTATTACTGTTTTCACTGCATTTTCTGACCTAATACATGCAATTTTGGTGAGAATAAGATTATTTTAAAAACATACCGACCCAAACTTCTAGACAGTAGAAATAAAAATCTAAAACACAAGAAATACTTCTGAATAAATAATAAACCTTTATCATAACTTATGAAGATTTTAAATTCTCAAATATTGCATATCAAGTTCAACTATACATTCATCACAGGTTTGAATCATTCATTATTAAAATGTTAATAAAGAATTTTGTCTTTAAGACACTTTTTTTTTTTTTTTACAGTATCATACATATTTGATCAGTGCTGGCCATAAATTGCATTTATATATAAGAAGCAATCCAGTATCCCCTTTCCAAGACTGAGAATGCATTCATACACAAACACACATACATAAGTAGCATGTACATGTTTGACCTTTATGTAGTGTTGCCTGGGTTTTTTTTTTTTTTCCAAATAAAACTTTGAAAAGGGTCTGAGCAGCAGGTGTGCCAGGCAGAGAGAGACAAAGAAGCAGAAAGAGAGAGCAGAGCACCGGGGAACGCTTCACCTGTTAAGAGCAGACGGATGAATCCAGTATTAGAGTTGCCTCACAGTTTCTTCTGTTGTGTTTGGTGAGTTAAAACTACACAAGTGATAAAACTGAAGACTTATTTTGATGCTACTAAGCATTTTTCTGCACAAATGAATCAAGCAGAGTTTAATAATGTCCTGGAATACTTCATGCTCTACAGCAGGAGCAGCAAACTCATCTCACAGATACACAAATGTTAATGAACTATGAATGGGGTCAAGAGCTGCAGAGTCATCTACACTACGTTTTACCTCAGGGGGAGTAAGAGGGGGTGTCACAGCCACAGGTCAGCCTGTGAAGGCCTGGAAGTCGGACTCTGTAACGGCAGGGAGAATGAGTCAGGTAAAAAGCCCAGGAAAAACAAAAGTATAAACATAATAAATGCACATGAGGGTTTGCATATGAGTGGGAATGGTGATATGAATGTGAAAAATCTTAGAATTGCATGCTGAATAGTGATATATAGTGGATATAGTGAATAGTGGATTGCAGCAGCAAGCGAAAAGTGATTTAACTAAGGCAAAGCATCAAGTTGTTTTTTTCCAAATTTGATTTAAAGGCATAGTAGTTTATAAAAAAATTGCCATTTTAAGCAGGTGAATTGGTAGTAAATGGATAGCAGTCCATCAAAAAATACTTAATTTAAAATGAATTCTTATGGGCAGAAAATATTGTACAGTTTATTGTTCCTCATATTAGCAACAACATCATGTTAACAATGACTGAAACAGTTTTTATTAACAATTTAGTCATTTAAATAGCACTTTCTGAGCCCTGTGAATTAGGACACTTCTGAGAGAATAATCTTGTTATACATAACATTTTAATTAATAGCAGTTTTGTGTTCTGGACTGCAGTTTACATAGACAATCTTTTAAAAAAATAATGCGCACATAGCATCACATCCAAACTTTCTGTGCTTAGTTTGTGTTTATGCATCAATGTTTTGATTGTTCATTTTATATCACAAAGCTGATAGTTATTATGGAACAAAATGCACAAACAAGTCAAAAAAAAAAAAGAAGTAAAATTTGTTTCTATGGCTAACTTAAACACAAACTGTCAAGTGAGATACTGTATAATGTTGGCAACAATAGCCAAGCATTCTATTCTAACAAAAAAGGCACAAATGAAATATCAATAGTGATTAATTCTGATACACAGCCTATAAAAATAATTATGCAAGTTACTGTCAGTTATTTGGCACATTCTCATTAACTGAGATAATTCTGGATCTACATTCTCTTCGTGACTAGCCATTAGTCACTGACTCATTGCTATTCACAACATGAGCCCTCAGAGGCAGATTATCTTTAGGTTTTTGTGCAAAATTTCCTCTCCAAAAAAATCACTTTCACATTCAACAGGTACTTCTGACGGAATGACAAATGCACTCTAAAATCAGACGCATTCGGACGCAAAACAGAGAAATTTACCTTTTAGAAGGAACAATACTAATGAAAATCTTAAAGAAAAATTGAGCTAACTTTTAAGACTAGTCTTAACCTTTTATGCAACCGGCCAGGACTACTCTTTGTACACAACAATATTCAAAGGTCTTGTGACTTGTTCAGTTTTTCAGAATTTACTGGATGACTGGATGAATTTTTAAAATCCCATGGAGTTTTTACATTACTTTTCCAAGTCTAGAAATCACACTTTTAAATTTAGGGTAACCTCATATATCCAGGTTTTCCAAGCCTGTGGGAACCACTGGTTTAGAGTACGGCAACTAACTCTAGCAATTTATTTAATGTGTCTTTGTTTAACAGCAAAAAGTCATGTTGAATATTAGATCTAAACTTTACCTTCCATTAACTTTTACCATTTTGCTAACCATATACCTGCTCTCCAAAATCCCAAAATCACCCTCTGTAAAGACATGTCAGTCAATCTGATGCCAGCGATGCCAAGCGACTTACAGGCAGACATTGTTTCTGTTTGGCTAAAAGTGACTAGTGACAATTTTTTCCTGTTTACTGAGTAAATGCTGGCAAATGATATCCCAAGACACCCATTTCGCTTATATCTGTAAGAAAGCCGGACATTTTTTGCATGGGGTTCTAAAATATTGCAAACAGCTCCTTCAAAATTTCCTGACTTCATGATGAATAAACAGATTTTGGCACCTACCTCAATGCAAGAAAATACAATTATATTTGCGCAATGCCATAAGAGACAGAGCTGTAAGTCAAAGCACAGTCAAACACTTCAGAAAGGATTAAAAAACAACCATAAGATGAAAACATTAGGTTATGACTCGCATACAAGCATGGTTATTATCCATATTCTTACTAACAGACCACGCACTGACACTTCCTCCTCTTTTTTACCACATTAGTCCCATTGGCTGCCATTTTGCCGTTCTCTTTATCCTGTACAACAACACTTTCTGAACTTCTAGCCCGACCCTGTTCTGTCAGTCTCTCCTCTGGAGACGAGGGGGTGCTTTCTTTTGTATTATCCAGTACTTCTTTCTGATCTTTGTTTTTTTGACCGGCACACTTCCCACCACCTGGTTGATTCCCCCTCCCTCCCCCAGCACCTGAGATCACGTCGCCTGCCCGCTGCTGGGCCTCCATCTCCGACAAGCTGTAGGCCAGCGCCATCTGCAGGTCTTCATCCTCCTCATCTTCAGTGGCATCGGGGCAGTGGTAGAACGGGGCAGCGCTGTAGGAGCGTAGAGCGGGGTTTGGAGAGCTATTGTTGGAGGGACGGAGCAGTGGATGCTGGGATTGTCTGGGAGGCTGACTGGACTGCTCTCTACGACTAAGTTCCAGAGCTAAGGCCATCTCATCCTCCACACCTGGACACACAAACACAGCTCAATGTCAGACTGGTCCTACAGGAAATGAGCAATCTGCATACGAATATTCAAGAAGCTATCGTGAAATGTCATGAGTTAGCTATAATCCACTTTCAAGCCTAAGAGGCTTTTCTGAGCCAATATTGAGGAAAATAAAGAGTTGGAGGAATATGTGTTATTATTCATTTAATTAACGGTTCTGGTATGGTTGCAGTGCAGCTCAAATCATAAGAGAATAACTAAATAAGTGGTTTAGAGTTGCTTAAGCTCTTACTGCTCAACTTAAAATATACAGTGATAACTGGATGAATTAGAGAAAAAAAAGTGTGTTTTCAATGTAATAAATAGGACAAATATTTTTAAACCTTTAAAGCAAGATGAATTTTATACATTAGACAACAAACAAAGACTGCAAAGCTTTTGAGTTAATTAAAAATAAAAAAATATTAAACTTGTTCATTTCTTTTACAAATATCTTGCTGACCCCAAATGACTGAAGGGTAGGTTATGTGTATTAGTATTCCAAATGTGTCTACTTTCCCAGGCAGATTTATCCTGAGCTGATCAGCTGAATTTTTATTACACACCAGAATGTGTGCATTAACTATAGAGATGTCTTTGGTTCCTATATTATTATTATTAAATGATAGCAAAAAATGAATTACCATTGATAAGAATAGTTTTCAAAACCCCATCCTCCTCAACCTCTGTTCGCTCCTGGCCATTTTCTCTGACCCTGAGGGAAGAAATGAAATGTTTATCAATAAATAGAAAATACATAAACAAACTCGAATTCCTCTGACTTTCTGTAAGCCAGGCCTTCAGGCCTTTTTACAGATTTTCATCAACTGCATTTGACTGCAAAACAACTTTCTTGCTTAATGTGCATGATGCATATATTTAGCATGTTTTAGATTCTGTAAGAGTAATATATATTGTGTGTGCATTATACACATATGGAACAAAGGTATAACAACAGGCAAAATTAGTATAATGAGAAGCAGACTGACTTTTTTGTGATAATACGTTTTCCATTGACAATGCGGGTAGATGTAGAAACAGACTTGAAGTTTGCTCCTCCCATGCTGCCCATCCCACCCACTGAAGAAGAGAAGGACGTGAAATCAGCTGTTGACAAAAAAAAAAAAAAAAAAGAAGCTCTTAATAAATTAGTTCATCACCAAATTTCCATTCAGTTCACCTAAACTAAGTATTATTCTGGGAGAAGACTGAACACACACGCAATAATTATAACAACAAAAAATTAAAAGTACAAAACCAACCATTTGCTGAAGGAAAAGAGAAGAAGCGACTGGGCCCAAGCCTGGAGGAGGAGCTGTGAAACCCACTGTGCATTCCACCAAATGGGAAATCATCTAGTAGCAAAGTGGGAGAGTGGAGAAAATTTGAGAGGGTTAAAGAACACAATGCTGGGTACCCACTGCACAATTTTTGTACAGATATTTGTGATCTAGAAGTGCCAATGTGTCACAGATGTTGATTGAAAATGTGTTTTGACTAATATTAAATCTACAGCCAATGTGAGCACAAGATACAGAGCAAGGGAATGTTCAGGAGGAGTCATAAACCTACAACAGAGCATCAGCAAGCAGCTCTCCTTCATAGTCTTCCTTTTCTTTCTGTCATTTCAAATCAGCATACAAATAACTTGTATTGCAAGCTTCTTGCAGTCTACAAATTTTTAACAGGGAGAAGTCCAGTCTTGTGTGAGAACTCCTGTCTCATGTGTGATCTTATGTTATTTTCTGGATCACTTCTGCATGTGTAACTTCGTTTGTAGGTAGCCATGTAGTGTGGG
Source organism: Enteromius mattozi (assembly GCA_032359235.1). Taxonomy (NCBI): domain Eukaryota; kingdom Metazoa; phylum Chordata; class Actinopteri; order Cypriniformes; family Cyprinidae; genus Enteromius; species Enteromius mattozi. Next base: position 5,816,369 of record JAUMHE010000056.1, read on the forward strand.
AAAATAGCAACCTGACAACTTTGTGCAGTGTATACCCACTAAAGTAAGAGAAAATGTAAGAACCCTAAGTGTAATTCAGTGGTTTTCAACCTATTTTGTCCGAGCCCTTAATATCTAAACCGATATGTACAGCTCTGGAAAAAAATAAGAGACCACTGCAATTTACTCCTAAATCAGTATCTCTCTGAGCATGACAAGCATTTCATGCCAGTCTTTGTTAAATTTCTACACAAACATACTTCATTCTGTTTATTGAGGTACTTATTT